>NXFB01000290.1:45653-63956 GCA_002525835.2 Ipomoea batatas | reverse complement strand
GATTGATTTTCATGGGGAGTGTTTCTTGTTTTGTTATAATTGCTTTCTATTTATGATTCTCTTATAATAATAATAATAATAATAATAATAATAATAATAATTATTATTATTATTATTATTATTATTATTATTATTATTGTTATTATTATTATTATTATTATCTGTCTATATAGATATGCGGTTCTTCCCGTTCCTGCTTTTGGTGGCAGTGGCATATTCCCTGCAACAGGTGCCGGTGTTTACCCTACCAGGTTACCTTAGCTCTCCTTGCACCTCTTCTCCATTTTAGATGGCTCTTCTTTGATGGTACTTCTAAATGTGCTTTTGGTGGCAGTCCCATATACCATGCACCAGGTCCCGGTGTTTACCCTACCAGGTTACCTTAGCTCCCCTTGCACGTCCATTTTAGATGGCTCTTCTTTGATGGCACTTCTAAATGTGCTTATTTATTTTTTGATACATCTCCTTTCAGATATAGTGGAGGCTATGAAGGCATGCTTTTAGGTTTGTGACGGTTCCTACCTGGTGTTTGATTTTCTGATTTTCAAATCTTGAATTAAATCCTTTTCTAAACGTGATGGCTACTCTAATTTCTTTTAGGACCTAATGATGGTTATGATGTTCGTTTTTTCCCTGGGATAAGTGGAGATCCTCGTCTTCCTAGGGGAGCCCAGTGAGTTGCTTCTCTTTCTCTGCATTCTCCTTTGCAGACTTATTTTTTGTTTTCATTTTGATACATCGAAGGGTAATGGGAATTGGACCTAAGACCTCTTCTTATATAAAGTCTCGAGCATGTATCACCGACTACAAGGCTTTTAGTGCAATCACTCTTTTATCTCCTCCCTCCCATCTATACGTAAATCTACTTTGTGTTGACTCTAAACTGCCCTATTATTGTTACAGGGGTATTCCACCAGGTGCTCATTTTGATCCATTTGGTCCACCTGACGTTCCTGGTTCTGAGCCAGGTCGTTTTAGCAGGTATATTTATGCATATATTGATCATAGTCAATTATTAAGGGTACTGCCGAATTATAGCATTTGGGAAGTCTTATTTAGTTATGTTTTTAGAATAGCATTTCAAAATAATATTTTCTATATTGCAATGCAAAAGGCAAAACTCTATATTGGTAGCTCATCTCATCCGCAACTAAGTGCAATTTTTGTTGGCAACATTTTTGCAGGGACCCAACTAGACACCGGAAGAGGTAGGAACCATCCTGATCTGTAGCACTTTGGAGGTGGTTTAGATTTCATATAGACTGACTAGTTTAGTTGGTGTAGTGATGTGAACCATAAGAAGCCAGGGTCATAGATAGTTGTGAATATATAGGGTTGCACTATATACATCTGTTAACACATCGCCCATATTGTCATGTAATAATACAGTTTTAGTTACAATACTAATACTACCATATTGGCTGAGTTTTTAGATTCATTCCCCCCTTCTATTATTAACTGGATATCTCTCTCAATCTTTGTGATGTGTATATGGGTTAAATCCAGCAAGATTATCACTACAATATTTGATGTAAAGAGTGACACATGATCATCACGGTGTTGACAAGGGACATTAGAGATATATTAATTATTCATTCTATTACCAAAATAAAGAAATGAGTAATAAAGAATAAGCGAAATTGAATGAACGAGGCATCAATCGGAGACACAATTTAATAGTGCGTCGGAAAAAAATAATTTCACAATGTACTTGCGGTATCAATAGCATTATTGAAAGTAACTAATGGTGTACACAAATAAATAAGGAAAATAATGGTACTTAAACTATGAATCTCAACCCTCGAGACAAATAAGGAAAATAAAAAACAACATTAGGGAAATTAACCAACAAATAAAGGGTACATAACCTATGAATCTGATCTTGTTGATCATAATAAATAAACGTCCAAAACAATTGATTAATTCCTAGAATTAATTAATCATAATCTCTTCAAAAGTGAAATTCATACTTTTACTAAAAGATTTAACTCGAATATAGAAGATTGATGACATCGAATCTCTAGGGTTGCATGCACTCCCTGTTAATCGTATGATGACCTAAACATAGAAAGGGTATCTCTGTTGCAAATATTTTCATCAGACATAAATTTAATAAGTTAGCAATTATTAATTCAAGGATTTGATCAAAGGATAAACAATTGTATTGAGTTAAAAAACAATTAAGGACAAGGTTTCATTTTAGGGTTCATCATAAATTCAAGTACTAGGAGTTTAGCCTCTAAACATGGAGACAAAAACGATAAAGGAATTCAATAACATAGAAAAACCACTTTAGTTCGTGAAAGATCTTGATTCCAAATTTTTCCGAGGTATAAAGTGGTCTCCTAAAACATGGTTGAAGTTTTCAAAAGTAGTCTCTCAAAAGGGTTGAAACACCACTTAAATAGAATTCCACAACCATCAACATGATTATGAGACAACCATTTTGGAATATGTCAATTTTCCTATTCCAGATTTCCAGGTGTGTCAAGGTGACACCAGCAAACGACACGTCAATGACATGCTATGTGTTGGTTTCAGAGTAACTTGGGTTGATGTGACGACTAAACAAACGTTTTGGAGGTTGGATACCAAGTCTGGAAGGTTGACTTCCTGATCTGAGGGCTCAAGAAGCGTGCCAATCGAATCAGACCAGGCTAGTAAGCATGATATATGTTATGTATATCCCCATTACTTGCAATCAACTTTTTCCCAGTGTCATCATTCTTTTAACTTATGTATGCAAAATAGTCAAGATAATTAAATCGAATTCTCACTTTTTGACATGCAATCAAGATTCAAAAATGATAATTGAGAGAAATTATCTAGTCTATTTCACGTGTTCAAAAACGATAATTAAATTATGCACAACTCTCTTAATCTTTGTGATGTGTATATGGTTTAAATCTAGCAAGATTATCACTACAATCTTTTATTTAAAAAGTGACGCTTTTTGAACATGATCATATAACAACCCAACACAGTATCATAACACAGAGAAAAGAACAATAGAAAACTGAGAAAGAAATAGAGTAGAAAAGGGAGAGAAAACTAAGATATTGTATTTAATTCAAGCATGAATCCATACATGTTGTTTCTTCATATTTAAACTCCCCAAGGAATCAATAACAAGCCTAAAATACCCCCAAACTTAACGTCCCACAAAATTTCTTGAGACCACAACATAATAGAATTCCACAAATAGGCCTAAGCAATGTCGTCAGATCATCCCAACGAACTCTTTATACGAGGTTGTCTGAAACTCACTTCAACTTCCACTAACCGCTTGTCAAACGGTGTCGTTTCCTTCTCCACTTGCACTATTGCCTGTTGCTCCTTCTTAGCCTTCAATGCTATTAGAATACCCCCCCGGCCCTTCAACAGATCATTGTCCTCAAGGATCAAATGAAGAAAACTGATGTGTTACTATACATGATGGAAATCTTCCCAAGTTGCAACTTTCTTAGGCAAATTAGCCAATTCCACCATCTAGAATCTGCACCACTACCTTATATATTATTCTTTGTAGTCAATCTTTTGCCCAAAGCTGCCACTGGCTGGGCTAGCACCTCTCCTTCTAAGCCAGTAAGAGGTAATTTTGACTAAGGAACAATCCCCTCCCCAATCCTTTTCTTCAACTGTGATATATGGATTACGGAAGAATGCAATGGACGTATGAGTGATCTAGTAGGCAAATCTAATTTGCACGCCACTGATCCAACTTTTCCCACAACCCTAAACCCTAAACCTTTTGAAGGAATTGGGTGTTTTTGATTAAATTACCTAAAAGTTTCAATAATGAGAATAGTATTTAATTAAGAAAGATGTTAGGCAAATTTTTTCATTAATTTGCACCCTTGCGTGCGAATGAATGAATGGTCTTTGTAATACTCCGATCTCTTTATACCATTTCACGTATTTATTTTTTATTGATCAAATCAAGTTATTTTTCTTTGTTTTTTTTTAGTATTTTCTTATTATTTTTTAATTTGACTTTTCTATGTGTTTGATAGTAGTTTTTAAATATAAAAAAAATTATATATTAATTATAAACTTAATTAATATTATAAAAATATTTGTAGAAACATTCAATAAAGTCTAGTTAATCGAACCGACACATAAAATGAGATAAATAAAATAATATAATTTTAACTTCTTGTAAAGTTTAAATGTATTTATACTAGTGTAAATCTATATTTATTTTCAATTTGTGATAAAATCTGTTTTTGTTGTACATATTAGGTCTCTAAGTAGTTGTGTTAGATTATAAGTCTTAGTCCCGTTCTATCTGTGACTCTCTTGTATATATACCAATGTATTCTGAAAAGACATTGATTGAGTTATTGAATATAATTACAATAGTTCTCATATGGTATCAGTCGCTAGCTAGGGTTTTTCTCCCTGGTCATTCATGGCTGACCACGACGGATCTGTGAATCTCTCTGAACGGACCGTTTCTGATGTGGCTGCTGGTTCTTCGATCTCATCTGTGATTCCTTCTCTTTCTGCAGCTCATCACATTGTGAGTATCAAACTCACCCATCGTAATTATTTATTTTGGCTTACGCAAGTAGTTCCGTTTCTTCGCGGCCATGAGCTTATGGGATTCATTGATGGTTCATATTCCTGTCCGGCTGCCACCCTCCCTTCTCCTGCCGTCACTGCCGGTGTTCCTCCGCCACCGCCGGTACCGAACCCCGAATATGCGTCTTGGGTGCGGCGTGATCAGGCTTTGCTTTCTATGCTGGTTTTTCTCTCTATCCGAAAAATTTGTTTCTATTGTTGTTGGTCTTTGTACTTCGCGGGAACTCTGGGAGGCCGTGGAGCAGTCATTGGCGTCGGCATCACAGTCCCGACAGCTCCATCTGCTTAGCCAGCTTCATAGTCTTCGGCAAGGAGACTCCTCCACTGTCGACTACCTCGGGCGTGCAAGGCTGATGATTGTCGAAGATCTCTCGCTGGCTGGCCGGTCGGTTTCTCTCGAAGAACAAAACTTGTATGTTTTTCGGGGACTTCGGCCGAAATTTCTATCGGTGACTGCCTCGCTTGCTGTTCGTAACCAACCGGTTACTCTCATGAGCTTGTGGATTTGCTCGGCTCTCAGGAGTTCATCGCAGCCGATGAGTTCGTCCCTACTCCGATGCCGGCGGCGGCATACGCTATTCAGCGTGGCCAAGGTGGCGGTGGTCACGCTTCTGGTGGTGGCGACCGTTCTGCTTCGAACTAGCAGAGAGGGCGTGGCGGTCGTTCGTGGCGTGGGGGATCCGGTCGGCAGCGTGGGGGAGGTGGACGTGGCCGTGGACGGAAACAACAGCTCCAATGTCAAATTTGTTGGAACTTTGGACATTCTGCTTTGTCCTGTTAACAATTGCCGTAGGGTTTTAATCCACAAGCCCAATTTGTGTATCATGGGGAGTCTTCGCAGGCCGGTTCGTCTCCTCACACTTGGTTTCCTGACACGGGGGCTACACACCACGCCACTCCTGACATAGCTGCGCTCTCCAGTTCAGAAGCTTATGGTGGTAGTGACACATTACGTGTCGGTGACGGTACGCATTTATCTATTAGTAATGTTGGTCATGCCTCTCTATCTGCTTCTTCTAGGCCTCTTCGTTTGTCCAATATATTAAATGTTCCTGCTTTATCTGCCTCTTTATTATCTGTGCAACGATTTGCCACGGATAACAATGTATTTTTTGAGTTTCATCCCTCGTTTTTTGTTGTGAAGGATATTTGATCGTTGTCAAAAATGATGTATAGTTCGGGTTTAGATTTGTCGTTCCGCTAGGGATTGGCGCTATGGCACGTACTTGTGTGATTATTTATTTTAGGAGCTTTTTAACCCATTAATGAGAATCCAAGCACAAACATAAATAGAAATTTACTAACAACCTACAAACATAAAAAGTAAAGATAGGGATTTAAACTAGGAATTATTACTACCAAGATGCTATATATTCTTATGGATTAGGGAGAACAATAATTTTGGATCAAGAGGGCATACACTTTAAAGAATTCAAGATCCTTTCGAAACTTGAATTAGAGCAAGGGTTGCCCCACTCCCGTGACGTATCAACCACAAACCCTTGAAGAACAAAAGGTACAAAAGCCCCCCAATTCGTCTCCTACTCCCGTAGTGAGATATTTGGGTTGTACAAAGGTGGCTTGAGTTTTTACCCAACTCCCGTTGTAGCAAAACTCTCCAATTACTTGCCAATAAAAATAGCTAGTAATTATTAACAAGATACAAACATACCTCATTGTACAAGCTTATGATTCAAGATTATAGTTCTTCCCCTTATAAAATTATTAGCAAGGTAGCATCAAGATAAATAATAAATTCCTACCTCAAATCCAAACTAAACTAAATAAACATAAAATGCATAAATTAAAAGAGGAAGAAAATAAATTGCATAAGGAAATAAAATAACATTACATAAAATAAAAAGGAAAGAAAATTCGAAAGAGAAGAAAGAAAGAAAAGCAACAAGTGTTTGCTCTAAATCTACATCTTGCCAAGCTTCAACAATTTGGGAGAGGAGAGGGGTATTTATAGGATGAGGAAGGGATTAAATAAATAATATGTGTACAGTAGATGGTCACATTGGATGCTTAGCCTTGTTGGTTTGGTCAAAAAGGCAGAGATTCTCCACCACCCTATGGTCACGTGGTCGATTCCTCTAGCTGCCAGCATTTGCATCTTTTGTATTTACAATAGGCATCTGTTTCTGCGCAAAAAGAGACGCCTATTGTCTGCTCCAGAATTTCTGCGGGATTTAAGCTCCACTTTTGATGCAATAATCCACCTTTTGAGATTGTCTTCTTCCTTAGCCACCCCCAATTTCAGGAAATATGTTTGTCTTCCACCACCAATGCCACTTTGAATTATTCTTCACCCATTTTATAACCACCACAAAGATAATTAGGTATTAGAATAATAACAATGAGATTAATACTACCTAAAATTATGCTCAATAATATTTCCTACTTCATATTTCATCAAATTGCAATTATTTATCTCAAAGATGAAAATATGAACATAAATGTAATGATTAGTGACATAAAAATAAGCTTAAGCATGGGGTAAAAATATAATCAAATATGCACTTATCAATATTCCGACCAAGGAAATTCTTCTGCGGGGCAATAGTTCTGGTGGGCTCTATACCCTTCCGGTTTCTGGTGTTCCACCTTCTGCTTTCCTGTCTGCTCGTGCTTCGGCTTCCACATGGCACGATCGTTTGGGTCATCCACATCAGCGTGTTCTTAGTCAAGTCCTACAGTCTTGTTCGGTTAGTGCGTCAAATAAATCTACTTCTAATTTATGTTCCGCGTGTCAAATGGGTAAATCTGTGCGTTTCCCATTGCCACTCGTTGAGTCTGTTAGTTCGAATACTCTTGATTTAGTGTATACGGACATTTGGGGTCCTGCTCCTGTACTGTCTTATGATGGTTATCGTTATTTTGTATTGTTTGTAAATGACTATTCTCGTTTTACTTGGTATTTCCCAATGAAATTAAAGTCTGATATATACTCTGTTTTTTAGCATTTTCGTTGCCTTGTTGAACGTTCTTTTAATTGCAAGATTAAGGTTATTCAATCTGATTTAGGTGCTGAATATAAGAAATTGCATTCTGTTTTTCTGCAACTGGGTATTAATCACAGGTAGTCCTGTGCTTACACACATGAGCAGAATGGTCGTGTGGAACGTAAGCACAGGCATGTGGTTGAAACTAGTCTTGCTCTTATGTCTCGTGCTTCCGTACCTTCTCGTTTCTGGCATTTTGCTTTTGAGTCTGCTGTGTTTCTTATTAATAAATTGCCTTCTCCTACTCTCAATGGCTCGAGTCCTCACCTACTGTTACACAAGTCTCCACCTTCTTACTCTTTTCTTCGTGTTTTTGGCTGTTTGTGTTATCCGCATCTACGCCCGTATAATCGTCATAAAATGTCTTATCGGTCATCTCCTTGTGTTTTCTTAGGATACCCTGAGTCCTTTAGAGGCTATAGGTGCATGGACCTGCAAACTAATAAGATTTATGTGTGTCGTCATGTTCATTTTGATGAGGATGTCTTTCCCTTTGCTGCTAAGACTATTTTGCAGGCTCCTTCAGATTGTGTGTCTGCTCCCTGGGCTGAGTCGATCATCTCTTCCTCGACTGCTCGGCCTCTAGAACCTCCTTCGGCTCCTGCTGTGGTGCCCCAACGGCGTCCTCGTGGGCGTCCTCGGGGTCGTACCACACGACCCACTGAGCGAACTCATTCCATGGCTACTAGAAGCCGTTCTGTTGCACCGGCTACTGCTTTGACTGTGCAAGTTCCTGCTGCGGATCCTACTTGTTACACGCAGGCGGTGAAATTTTCGGAATGGAGGGAGGCTATGGATCAGGAGTTTAATGCCCTCTTGCAGAATCAGACTTGGTGCCTTGTTCCTGCTACCCCTGCGATGAATGTCATTGGCTGTAAATGGGTTTTCCGCACTAAGCGGAAGACTGATGGTTCGATCGAGAGGTACAAGGCCAGGTTGGTAGCTAAGGGGTTCAATCAGGTTCCCGGGCAAGATTCTTTGACACATTCAGCCCGGTGGTTAAGCCAACCACGGTCAGACTCCTGCTCTCTCTTGCTCTCTCGTGTGGTTGGCTGGTAAGGTAACTTGATGTACACAATGCGTTTCTTAATGGTCACCTGAGTGAGACAGTTTATATGCGTCAGCCGCTTGGTTATGTTGACTCCGAGTTTCCTGATCATATTTGCTTACTTAAGAGGTCTCTGTATGGTTTGAAACAGGCTCTGATGGCCTGGTTCACTCGTTTGCATGGATTCTTATTGTCTGTTGGTTTCAAGGCCTCTAAGACTGATGTATCGTTGTTTTATTTCTCTCAAGGCTCTAGTATTGTTTATCTGCTTGTGTATGTTGATGATATTCTTGTTATGAGTAATGATCAGGCTGTGATGGATATTCTTGAGACCATCAAGTGCAGTGATGGTCTTATGCTTTCGCAGTGTAGCTACATGACTGACATCCTCAAGCGTGCTGGTATGACAGACTGTAAGCCACTTGCTACTCCGCTATCTCTGACAAAATCCACTGCAGCCAGTACAGATCTATATGATGATCCCACTAGGTACAGGAGTCTTGCAGGTGCATTGCAGTATTTGACTGTTACAAGACCTGATCTTTCTTATGCAGTCAATCTTCTCTGTCAACACATGCATGCTCCAACTACCACGCACTAGGAGCAGTTAAAGAGGGTGTTAAGGTATGTCAAGGCTACTCTTACTATGGGTCTTCACCTCCGGAAGTCTACTTCGACTGAACTCCATGCATTCTCTGACTCTGACTGGGCCGGCTGTCCAGAAGATCGCAAATCCACCAGCGGGTATGCTGTGTTTCTTGGCACCAACCTCGTCTCCTGGGTGTGCAAAAAGCAGAAGACGATAGCTCGGTCTTCTACCGAGGCTGAGTATAAAGCTCTTGCAGATGTTTGTGCTGAAGTGGTCTGGATTCTCTCCCTGCTGCGTGAGATAGGTGCCCCACGTATTCCGGTTCCAAAGCTTTAGTGTGACAACCTTGGTGCCACCTATATGTGTGCTAATCCGGTGTTCCACGCCCGCACCAAGCATGTTGAGATTGACTATCATTTCGTCAGGGACAGAGTTGCTTCGGGTGACATTCAGGTGAATTTCATCTCCACCAAGGATCAACTAGCTGGCATTTTTACCAAACCGCTTGCGGGGCCCAGGTTTTCCTTTCTTAGAGACAAGCTACATGTTATCTCTATACCCTTTGCTTGAGGGGGAGTATTAGGTCTCTAAGTAGTTGTGTTAGATTATAAGTCTTAGTCCCGTTTTATCTGTGACTCTTAGTCACGTTCTATCTGTGACTCTCTTGTACTGAACAGACATTGATTGAGTTATTGAATATAATTACAATAGTTCTCATCGTACAAATATACAAAAATTATCTTCGAAAATCTTGATCTACTTTGACTTGATTCAAATCGGTGGTAATAGAACGTGTTTAAAATGACTACTCATATGCTATATTTTCATACTAATTTTCTAACAAAATTAAATATTTGTCAAAAGTTTTAGTGTAATGAGCATTTTTCTTTTAAAAAATTATTATATTGTTTTGCTCTATCCCTTTTACCTCTTAAGTATGGTCAGCATAAAACTTCAGCTGATATTATTATATTGGAACAGAAGCTAGCCAGTCAGCCACATATGAGTTTGGTAAAAGTTAGGATGTTGTGACATAAGCGCACATGTCACGTTGGGAGATAGATAGATTTTTTAATATACTTTAGTTTGTAAGAAGAAGTGAAGTTGTAATTAATAATAGCATATTAACATTAATGGATTTTGAGGGGTTTCTAGTAGAAAGAACTTGAATTGGATTTTTTAATAAATGGGGAAGGGTTGTTGGATAACGATTTTCATTGACTGGGTTTTTTAAGCACATCCAAACATCTAAAATCTAAAAAATAATTTTTAGAATTTTTTTTTTTGGGTTTTCCAAACACACTCTTAATTTTTAAATAGAAGTAAAGTTGTAATTAATAATAGTATCTACATTAATGAATTTTTGTAGGTTACTTTTTTTAACAAATGAGGGGAATTTTTGGATAATTTTTATTCCTGCAAATAACAAATTTTTGTAAGGTCCACCGTAGAAGAAAAAAAAAAGGTTTCTCTCCCGCTGGTGAGTGTGCACATTGTCGCGCTTAGCAATGGCGTGACAATTTACACGTGCCATTCTGAGCACGTAGTTTTTTTTTTTTTTTTTTCTCGTTCATGTCAAAAAAAAATTCTTTTTCTTTCCTTTTTTTTTTCGTCTTTTCTATTCTCCCCCACTCCTATATGGCTCTAAAAAATCCTACTAGAATTAGAACTATTGAGATTGTTCTAACTACTCAATTATCACTTATCATAATGAAGTTTTTGGAAATGGTAGCTGTTATAATCAGAGCTATTATATAAAAGGCCAAAAGGGATTGAGGAATCTGATGGACTTTTGTGCGCACTAATCACACATAAAAGTGTATATCATGATTCACTTTACACCCAGGAATTACAAAGCAAATCACCCAATACTCGTTTATTTAATATATATATATATATATATAAAATAAAGGAACCACGTTTTGATCTATGCTATTCAATCAATACTACTTCTACGATTCCAATTCATATTCTTCTTTGTATTGTTCAACCTGACGCCCCCTGAGATTGAAAACCAAGATTGTTAGGTACAAATAAATTTCCAATCTGCATTATTTTTTATAACCCAAACAGTAGTTCAAGTGCTAAAAGAACTTCTCATGTGTCTCTCTGAGCGAACAGGGATTATTCAGGTAAACTTGAATCTTTAATTAGACAGATAAAGACTCGAAACATCTAGTGGTTTATCCCAAAGCAAAAAGCATTATCTATCTATATAAGGAGGCAATTAAGGTGCTCATCTAACATCAGCTAGGAACCAAATTAAAATCACTTGAGATGCGAATTGAAAGGCAAGAAAGATGTCAGAAGTAGAGGTGCTAGGGGGTCCGTTGAGCCCATTCAGTTTCAGAGTGGAGATCGCCCTTAAACTGAAGGGCGTACAATATGATTTCATACAAGAAGATTATCACTTCAACAAGAGCCCTTTACTTGTAAAGTACAACCCTGTCCACAAGAAGATCCCCGTGCTGGTTCTCAACGGGAAGCCCCTTGCCGAGTCTCTCCTCATTCTTGAATACATTGATGAGACCTGGGACACCACTGCCCCTCTCTTACCAAAAGACCCTTACCACCGAGCTCAGGCTCGTTTTTGGGCTAAATTTATCGACGAAAAGGTACAATAATCATCCTCCATCTCCATTATATTATATTTAATTTGTTGGTTTTATAACTTTTAGGCCTGATTCAGTTGCTTCTTGGGCTTGTACCATCCCGTCTTGAGATCTTTCAGTTCGACCAGCTGTCGAAAGCAAATTATTCTGTGACACTGGTTCTTGTAAGGTGGATTCATGTTCAAAATACATAATTTACATGACTGAATGTTCACAATTTATATACTGAATGTTCATAATTTAAATACTGAATACTCAGTATGTAAATTGTGAACATTCAGCATGTAAATTGTGACAGGGTTCACCTTGCAAGGTGAATCCGGATCTATGGTATAACTATGGTCGTCGAAGGGGTAGTTCGGCCGGTCAGCGCCCTAGTACCCTATCGATCAATATTATATGCTTAACATGAGCCTCACCTGTGAGCGTCGGTTACAAATATTCGAATCCACGATCTTTGATATGGATCGACTTGATACCCAATTGAAGCAGGTGCTTCATCTCAATTTACTAAAATCTTAAATTGGGTTGCATATGTTTATATATTATATATATGATATATCCTCCACAGTGTGTGCCTGCAGCGCGGAAAATAGTGTATGGTGAAGAAAGCGAGAAGGCAAGAGACGAAATGCAGGGGGCCATAAAACTTCTGGTTGATGAACTCAATGGGAAAACATTGTTCGGAGGAGAGAGTGTAGGGCTTGTGGATATCGCTGCGATTGTGGTAGGGTATTGGATGGATGTTCTTCAAGAGGCAGCAGGGCTGGAAATACTGAGCAGAGAAAAACATTCAAAAATATATGAATGGATGGAGGCGTTATTGAGTAAGTGCAGTGTTATCAAGGAAAATCTGCCTCCCAGAGATAAATTACTGGCCTACTACCAGTCTCGTATTGCCGGAAAAGGAACCCCTATTCATCACTGATATATAAATAATGCTATATTATTATTATCATTATTATTATTATTGACTAATAAAAGGCTTAGCTGGCTGTACGTGTTAATCGAGAAAATATATAAATTATATGCTTTTTATATAAGAAGTTACGTTGTATTCCCTTGTATCAATATAACTAGTTGGGCGACACTTGTGTGAGCATCGGTCGATTTTCGGTTAATAATCAAAATAATCGAAAAAATATTAGCATTCCCATAACCGACCGAAATAACCGAAGCCATTTTCACAATCGAACCGACCGAAAACCGAAATTTTCGGTCGGTTATGATCGGTTATTTTTAACCGAAATTAATTACCTAACAAGCTATAATTTCTTTAAAAAATTAGAATAAATATTACATAAGCTAAGCAATTTGTGAATTTGTGAAGCTATAAATGAATTAGTAAAGCAAAGCAGATGAATTACACTACTGCATACACTACATTCTGGAGTACTACATGTCTACACTATAGTCTACACTACTACACTAAGGCCTATGCAGTAAGTAATTAACAAAATAACAAGTAATATAAAAATTGAGTAATGAGTAGCTACAGATTTGCATTTTGTAGTTCACAAGTTCGCATTGGTTTAATATTGGGCTAAATAATGAATTATATAATTTTTGAATGATTATGGGCTAGGTATATAGGTTAAAATGTTTGCGCTTACTCTCGATTTTTCGGTCGGTTTCTTTATTTTTGGTCCAAAATCGATAATCGACCGAAAAATCGAAATGGCCGAAATTTTTTGAAAACTATAACCGATAACCGAAATTTTCGATCGGTTCGGTTATCGGTCATCGGTTTTTCGGTCGGTCTTTATTTTTTGCTCACCCCTACGTACTCACGGATCCTTATCGTGAGACGGATCGGGTCGGGTCAAAGCACCATGCAAATGCCATACTTATATGTGCAAATATCATACTTATAAACATCGGGGACTAATTTTGGAAAATCAACATAGTCGAAGGACCATTGCTGGAATTAACTCTTTATGAAATATAGAAATATGTACATGCATCAGCTTATCTTTGTTTTTTTGAATACCTTACAGGAGGTTTCCTCTTCCCCATTTCAACTGAGAAAAGATTCATCATCTCATCAGCAAGTAGAAGTGTATTGGATGCAACCGAGCTGAGGGTAGTAATGATGAAGCTAAGCAGAGGAATGGGAATTCTGAACAAGCTAAGCTATTTACTCCAGAAAATGATGCTGTCATTAGCACTTTGAAGGACACATAACAAGAAGTTTTGTGGAGGTAAAATATTTCATGTTCAATGTTGTGCCCACATTTTGAACCTTATGGTTTAATTAAGATGGTCTTTCTGAAATTAAGAGTGTGATTGAGGATATTCTGGAAAATTTTGGGGAAAAGGCAGAGAATTACAAGTGTTTAATTCAGTTGCCAAAATCATATCCCACCTTGAACTTATTTGTTATTATATTGAGATTTATGGAGTGAAAGTTTTGTTGGATAATTAAGAAGGAAAATGGGTTTGTTAAGGCGATAGATGATTGGTAGGATGAAGGGTAAGTTGTTTTTACAAGCGTTAAGTACTGGAGTGAAAGCAATTTATTAATGTCTTGGATCCAAGGTGCAAAATGAAGGTAATTGAGTTTTTGCTTTAATTTTCTCGGATGTACACTGAAAGAGAATTGAAGCAATAATTGGTAGAATTCAACAATTAAGCATTATATGAAGAATATATATGTTCATCAACATAAACCTGCCTATCACCAAACTCATAAAACTCAAGTCTCTATTCCATATTTTGTTATTATAAATTAAACAAGAAAATACATATATGCATCTTAAATTATATTTCTACTGCCAATAAGCTCTTAATTCATCTATCACTTTCTGGTAGATGCCTTCATCTCCTCAAGTTCTCTTCTCAACCTACACTGCTTCCTTAATGCATTTTTTCACCCCTCTACTAACTGACGCAAAAATACCATCACCTGCAAATAACCAAAAAAGAAAAAAAAAATCTTAATACATAACTGATGATATGAAAACTTTAAGGTTTTGACTGTACCGTTGATGGATCTATCTTACCTCGGATGGTTCCTGCAATGATCGAATAGGACGCATGGGTGTCTTTTGGAGTTTTAGAGACAAGAATGTTAAAACCTTGTCCTCTTTCTCTCAACAAATAATCATGATTAATGAGTCCACTCGCAAAAAAATACCTCGGGATAATCATACTTTAATTTTCATCACAGTCCAACGGTTGCTCTGCAACAAACAAACATAACGCCCTCGTGGGGCACCGCAAATGCACCTGAATCCATGGGGGCAGACCTTGACCGTGCAAGGCATGGCATGGCAGGAATCGTGTGCCAAGACAAGTTAACACCTTCCACTCTATATATCTTCCCAGTACATTTGTCGAACGCAAACACAAACACCCACGGATCATCCTTGAAGGCATGTTCATCCGTTTTGTCATCTCCAATATAAATGGGAAGACGTCAGTACAATTAGCATATCTTGTTGAACAACTAATTTAGTTAATTAACCAATTTGAATATACAAACACCAGAAGTTAACATCATATCCATCAACGACCAACCAAACATTAAATAGAAAATACAATTCTTTCCCTTGAATTGCCCAACCTCATTAGAAATTAACCTTCCACATGTACATAATAACATTAACCTCATAAGGAATATGCTAAGAGAAAAAGAAAAAAAATTTATTGCTTTCAAATTTATATTCTAATGTTTAAATCTAAACATTGCATTAAAATATTTATATTTATTATTTTTAAGAATTGACCTAGCTACCTTGTGATAAAAGAATACATTTAATAATCAATTATTAAAAAAAAAAAATTACACGTCATGATTAGTATGTGTAAATAGTATAGTTTTTATATATATATAAACATGCATGCATATAGTTTTATAGAGTTAATTCCCAAAATGGTCCTCCGACTATGACCTTTTCTCAAATTGGTTCTTTAACTTTTAATTGCATTCAAAGTGGTCCTTCGACTATTGAATTTTAAGTCAAAATGGTCATCCGTTAGTTTTGGTGTTAAGTGGGTGTTAAAATGAAGGGTAAAACTGGTAATTCAAATTTTGTACTCCAATTTAACAATTTGTCACCCTATTTTCTTGTGCTTTGTGACATGTACGTTGCTAGTATAAAATGTAAAGTAATCAAATTACGATGTTTTTTTTCCAAGGAGTTACGATTCAATATGTTGGGTTTTCACAGGTTACATTATTGTAATCAAGATATTTGGTTATTGACTGTTTTAATTTGTCAAACAAAATTTGTTGTTATTACTAATCATGCATTTCAAGAAAGGTATTCAACCAGCACTAACAAAACAAATATATCCTACTCATACAAACAAATATCTTGCTCATAAACATAGTTACTAATAATGCATTTCAAAAAAGTTATTCAATGTTTTGTCAAACAAAATCTGTAGGTACTAACAGCTTGCTCATACACACAAAACAAATATATATTCGGCCATAGAATATGAGACCGGCTGTTGTGCGTGGTGACTGAGATGATGATCGCACAAGGGGGAATCCTCGACCTGGAAGCACAGCTGGTCGCAGTCGAAGCGGTAGAAACTGCTCTAACCAAAGAAGCTCAAGTCGGAAGCGCTCGAGAGGATGGTGGGTGAGCTGAATGAGACTAATCTACAATTGAGAGCGGGCACTACAGAGACGGAAGAGAAGGCTACGAACAGGGAGGAAGAGATGCAGAATTTGGAGAAAGAGCTAGCGGAGAAGGACGCACTGGTGGAGAGATTAAAGCTAGAACTTGTACAGACAAAGGAACTCAACCTCGCGGAGATGAAGAAGTTGAAAGAAGAGATGGAACTGCAAGAAACAATAATTGGGACTAGTGTCGCTACATTAGTTTGTTGGAGACGGAGGTGAAGCAATTAATGGGGAATTCGGCAAAGCCCATGATGAAGTGGCGGCTCTGAACCACAACATCGGGAAGATGAACCCAGAAGTAGACGAAATCATAAGCTAGGCCGATAGGCTTCTGGAAGCTTAGGTTGAGAATGCGTTGCTGAAATTGGAGCTCCATAAATGGCGATCAAAAGCCGCGGCAGCAAAAGTCGCAGAAGAACGATCTAAACACAAGATATTCACTCTCAATGGCGCACGTCAGCTAGCAGCCGCATCACAGCAAGAGAGCAGCAGCAGGAACGGGTTTCTGCTAGAATATGAACAGAAGAAAGAAGAGAAAATCTACCACTCCATTTACTTGCATCTTCTTTATTCTTAAAAAGTCTCACCATTTGGGGAAAATTGTAGTGTTCTTCTTCGTAGGGTTCCTCGCAATTGACAGTGTTTTGCTAATTTGGGGAAATTCGCATCTTTAGTTAATTAGGGGAACAACGTTGCTTTAGTAATTAGGGGAAAATCAACGGCTGGTCAAAGGTCTGAAGAACAAAACATATAAAATGTCCGTTTTGCCCTTCTTTTTAACGGCATGTTAACGGCAAATCTAACAGAGACCATTTTGGCTTAAAATTCAATAGTTGGAGGACCACTTTGGTTGCAATTAGAAGTCAAGGAACTGATTTGAGAAAAGGCTATAGTCGGAGGACCATTTTGGGCATTTTCTCTAGTTTTATATTACTAAGTGGCGAATGACTTTTTGGAAATTAAATGAGATGAGTGAAAGTAATAGGAGAGATGAGAGAAAATCTTAATTATTGAGATCCATTTGAAACAGAAAATATAATTATAAAAGAAACATGAAACCAATAGAAGCCATAGCGTGATAAAATTAGTGTAAATAAATTTAGGAGACTTGAGTACCTTTTAAATTTTTTCACCTGTTGGGTGTTGCAAGAGTCGTAGGTTTTTCCTAAGCCACCCATTCCCATTACAGTAGTATATGTATTCTCCTCCATCATCCGATCCCCTACACAGGAAAATATATATGATAAATTCCAGTACGTACAGTACTATATTAAAGGACGGATGGATTAATGTGTTATGATTATGGATCGGAATTCACAATTTTATTTTAATTTTAATTTTAATTTGTTAATGACAAGAAGTCCAGCTAGATGAGATGAGATGAGGGAAAGCCCTAATTTATGTTTTGTTTAATTATTATTATTGCATAAAACGAACGGTAATTATATTGGATTACCGAACCGAGAAGGCCTGGAGATCACCGAAGCTTTTCCTGCCGTTGCCTCGCCGCCGTGGTGGTGTGGCTTGGCGTAATGAGAGTGAGAGAGCAAGATCGAGGAGAGGAGAGGAGGAAATCGGGGAAGAGAAAAAATTTAAAAATAGTGAAAAGAGAGAGTAGTAGAGATGATGAGCGTAATAAGCTAAGGGATGAGGAAAGTATATATAATGACTAAAAAGGGAGAGAAATTAAAGGGGAGGAAGCTAAGCCTGCAGTTTATATTTTAAGGAGGGGTGACAAAAGTTGTGCAGTGAATTGAAGGAGAAGGGTTGGGGAAAATGAGGAAAAAGGGAGAGAAAGGGGAGGAGAAGTGCATGTCACCCATTCATCT
>NXFB01000026.1:447041-460036 GCA_002525835.2 Ipomoea batatas | reverse complement strand
CCCTTCACAGAGTGGAGAAAGGAGCAATGATGATCTTCAATTTCTTGGAAAGATTTCCCCCCACTGTGCTCCCCAAGGTATACCACATAAAGCTGCAGATAACAACAGACCAAAAAGAACTTTCATTCAGAGAGAAATATACATTTATACATTGAGCATGAAAAGGAGAAGAAACATATATAAAAGATGACCTTTCTCTCTGCGGATAATGAAGCGGCTAGGACATTAAGAATCACAAGAAGCAGAACAATGAAAGAATAATTCTTCATTTTCTGATTCCTTCAAATACTCTTTGGCCCAGAATATAATTGAAGTGAGTTTAGCAAACATCTCCCGTATGTGCTATTTATACAGAGTTGCCCCGAGCCACAATTCAAATTTTGAATTGATTGCTCGTGCGTAACAGCCTCTCGTAAAAGAATTAAATTTTATAGACTTATCCAAAAGTGTATTTGATAAGAAATAGACTTAGCTTGTAACTCTCACGTATGAGAATTATACTCTACCTACTCAATCATTCATATGGTGATAATATTTGCAGAAATTTAAACTGGAGGTGAAAAACATATTATACCATGGACCAGAGTCTACCTTGCATCGTGGATTCTAGTCTAAAATAACCTCCAGATTATGTGTTTGTACTTGACATATCTTGTACCTTCAATTAATAGTTTATGTGCCTATAAATAAATTGAAAGGACATAACATGTTAGCTACAAACACATACTACGGTAATTATAGACACATAATATGTTATTAATTGCAGACACATAATATTTTAACAACATATTATGTGTCTACGAGTAACATATTACGTGTCCATAATTAACATTTTATGTGACTTCAATTTATTTGCAAATACATAAATTATTAACTGTAAGTATATATGATATGTCAACCACAAACACATAATTTTTTACCATGGTCTACAATATAAGATGGACCTTGCTCCATGGTATAACAAAGGGAGGTGAAAGAGTTCAGTACAGATCATTCTAATCAAATTACAACCCCTCCTACTCTTCAATCTTATTGTTCATCCAATCAACTAATAATACTCTGTAACATTTCATATTACTCCATCCGTCATATTTTATATATATGTTTAGTTTGGTGAACGAAGTTTGATTGAAGTTATTTTTAACTCAATTTTTCATAATAATAAGTTAAGTATTAGTATACAAAATTTATATATTTAGAATCTATATTAAAAGCACTATTAAACACAAAAAATTAAATTTAAAAATAAGTAAAAAAAATACAAATAAGAAATAGTTTGTTTGACCAATGAATGGTAAATATGGACAGATAAAATGGGACAGATGAAGTAACATTTAGTAAATTACTAGTTTTACATGCACATTGTGCGATTGATTTAATGCCCAATGTTTGTATTTAAATAAGGAGTTCAAAGTATATCAATACAAAAAATTATATAAGAAAAGTTTATTATAGTTTGCATTAAAATTAATGTTTAATTTGTACTTTTCTAAAAACAATTATCTAAATACTTACTGTAGTTGATATGGTATTATGTACTAGATAATACTTTTAGTTAGAATTACTCTAAGTTTTGTTAATTCGCTTTTCGATGAATTTTTTATTGTCTTCATCTTCATTGCTTGTCGGCTTCTTTTTTGTTGGTAGTGTTTCATGTGCAATTCAGATACTGGCGCGTACTAGTTTGCAAAAAGAATAGATTTGGTCTAATAATTAGCTTTGTTACATTAAAGAAAGAACTACTCAACTACGTGTACTCTCAATTAAATCTTACTCCCTCAAATTTACTCCTTGATGTGGCGACAATTGATAGGTTATTTTCTTCATGTTAAAGTTAAGGGTAGAGAATGAAAGTACATATAATATTTCTCTTAAAGAAATATAGGAATGAAATCCCTAAGTTGATTACAAATCCTTATACAAAAATAAATTTAAATTAAACAAAAAAACAAAAAATAAAAGTGAGGGTGACTGCTCAAAAGCAAACGTACGTGGACTTGAAAAGTATGGTGAAGGAAAGTTTTTGCTCTCTGGTATATGACATACCGTACCCACGGCCAACGTATTCTAATTATTAGCATGTGGCTTGTGCGTCACGGTTATTAATTGAGTAATAGTACATATACTCCCACACTCTACTCCATTTTATATTCCATGCTTACATGTCACTCTTTGATTCATTCAGAAACATGTGGGTCACAATTTTTATTATTTTCTCTTCATCTTCTTCCAATAAAATCAAAACATGTGGCGAGAGTTTTACTCCCTTGGAATACATATATCATTTTCTTTATTTTAATTGAGCAAATACCAATTGTAGTCCCACGACTATTAGCAAAATGACAATTTTGGTTCACATGTTTAACTTCTACCACTTTTGGTCCCACGATTATTATATTATTTTAGTACAAATTTTCATCCACAACTATTGTTTTGGTGTCAAAATTCATCGTGCCGGTCACCTATATGTTTAAAACGCGCAAAAATCTAAAATTGTTATGGATATTTTCATCATTTTTAACTTAATATTTCAATTTGAGCATGAATAAATGGATTTAAGTCTTAAGATCGATAAAAATTCGTAGTTTTTTTCCTCATTTTACCTTAATTTGAGGAGGAAAACTATGAATTGTTCCATTTAAAAATGTTCATGCACAAAGTGGCAAACTATTTAACTGCATGCATTGTGATGAAACGGCAGCAGTGAGTACTTCAAGATTAGAGTTAATACCCAAAATGGTCCTCCGACTATAGCGTAATACTCGATTTAGTCCCACAGTATTTTTAGTACCCAATTTTGTCCTCTAACTTTTAAAATCACACCCAATTAGGTCTTCCGTTACAATTTCCATCTAATATTCACTGTTATTTTGAGGGGCAAAAACGTCATTTTATGAGAGAACCCTTCTTGGCAGCCTTGTCATGGTCAGACGCTTCCATTCTCTCTACAAACTCCATTTCTCCGGTGATATCTAGGTAATCGCAGCCGACATCAACACTGATACTACACTCCACTAAAAGTCTTCTTTATCGTCAATTCCCTTTGATTTTTAACGATCCTCTTCTAATCTAATGTTATGTGGATCTTCCCTTCCCACTGATGCTGTTGGAGCTGAATACTCCGGAGTATAGTTTCAGTGTCGAGTTAGGGTTTTTCAGGAATTCTCAGCCAATTTCTACCAGATCTAAATTAAATGGTGACGAAAGAGGCGAAAGGTACGGCGGCAATGGATCTGTCGGCGGCCACGCCCGCCCTGACTCTGCAATCCGCCCTCAAGTCCCTCAAGCTGAAGACGAATCAGCAGGAGGTGTTGATACAGGTGACGATCATGTGCTTGGTGTACGTTCTGGCTTTCATCACGCGCCTCTTCAGCGTTTTGAGGTACGAGAGCATGATCCACGAGTGCTTCCTGGTGGTTCCCTTCTACAACTCCGCCGCCGCCACGACTGCCTCCCGGTGGTTCAATTCCCT
Source organism: Ipomoea batatas (assembly GCA_002525835.2). Taxonomy (NCBI): domain Eukaryota; kingdom Viridiplantae; phylum Streptophyta; class Magnoliopsida; order Solanales; family Convolvulaceae; genus Ipomoea; species Ipomoea batatas. The sequence goes on along the minus strand of NXFB01000026.1, from coordinate 456,564 downwards.
TCTACAACTCCGTCGCTGCCGCCAATAAACGGGCTTCCTTCTACGACCCGTCATTTTTGCGATCAGATTCGAAGATCCGAAACAGAGACGCCAATAAACGTGTTTGGAGGACTAAATGACTTATTTAATTGCCCTCAAAATAACGGTGAATAGATTGAAATTGTAACGGAGGACCTAATTGAGTGTGATTTTAAAAGTTAGAGGACTAAATTGGGTACTAAAAATACTTAGGGACTAAATCGAGTATTACGCTATAGTCGGAGGACAACGTAAACTTTGGGTATTAACTCTCAAGATTAGTACCAAATCCACAACTTCTTACATCATAATCTCATTGCATGACGCTGCCTTCTATACTATTACAATAACTCAATTGTACATGACACATTGCCAAATACCAATAAATATATATATATTTTTTTAAAAACAAGTATTGAAGATAAAGACAATGACAATGCTACCCGAAAGAGAATTAGAAGGGCTTAGTGAAATTCAAACGAAAAAGTAGTATTTATTTATACTATCATTTTTAGACTAAATATTTAGATTAACGTTTTTACAAAATTCCAAACATTTATTTTAGTGACAATTATAATCAATCTCTCATATATTATTTTGCATTCATAATTTTTGAATTACCGATTTAAATAAATAAATTCAACATTCAATTACATATGCATGAACATCATATCTCCTATGTAATCTTGCATTGATATACTTTGAAATACTTATTTAATAATAAACTTTGGGTATTATCTCAGCGCGTGAAAAACTAGTTTACTTGTATAAATACCTTGTGTTTAGTAGAATGTTTTGTGCGATATGTACGCTTTTTGAATATCAAAATACATATTTTCTCTCTCAAAACTCCGTGTTTCTTGTTTTTTGCTGACACTTCTAATTTTAATCTCAAAATTTTCATTTTGTTTAAGTTAGCTGAAAACAATATATATGAATGTTGAAATATACTGTTATAATTATTGTATTTTTGTTGAGTGAAAAGAGACTCATCAATTTTCAGGGAAAAACTATGAGCTACACCAGAAAAATACTTGTCAAGTTGTCAACATCTGCGAAACGTATTATTTGGTCGGTCAATGTAATGCTTGTCAACATCAAATTGAAGCTTGTCCTTTACTGGGGGAGTGGGGCTGTGGGGGTCCACGTGTGTCCTGAAAGTCCATGTATCGTTACCGTGACGGTTAAGGGGGTATAAAATCAAGAATTTTATAAATATTTAATCAAAACTTTTAATGATTTTAAAATTTTGGTGGTATTCAATTTAAAATTTTAAATTCTTTTCAAAAGTTTATTGGTATTTAATTCAGATTTTTCAAAAGCCTTTAAAACTATATCGGTGTTCAATTCATACTTTTATACAGTTTTTAAAAGTCCACTGATATTCAAAAACTTATCAACTTTCATAGACTCTAATACTCTATCAGAATACATTTTTATAGTTCTATAGACTTTTTTTCATTAATATAAATAGATGAAACCAACCTTCACAACTTTCTCTACAAACTTTGTTTTTTCTATCTAAACAAGACAAAATTTTCATCAGTTTATATTAAATTTTATGGTACGTTTCAAACCTTTCATAAATACTCATATACTTTCTATTTTTTTTATCTCTTTATTTTCATACATATTTATAAAAAGAATCATAACAAAAATGAGTACAAAAAATATTATTTACGATCATTCACAGAAAATATTTTGTTGCGAACAGATCATAACAAATAGAACCACTCGTATACACAATTAAAATCATTCACTACACAGATGATAACAAATAGTCAAATAGGATCTACAAAGTAGCATAAAGTTTAGTAAACTAGCAAGTCTGGTACAACTACGTCCTCCGTTGATCCTACTAGCGGAATCTCCACTGCTTCCTTCCAGTTTGCTGACTCATCTTCTTTGATACTCAATTTGCAATCATACAATTATATTCAATTAGACAAGTGAACCTATCACTTTTTAGTATAAAGTATTCAGTAACGAGTGTTATATTACACTGGAACTACAAGCACTAATAGTATTTGTTGTTCTATTATGTAGCTTATAGAAATTATGGAAAAGTAGGTTTATGTTTTCAATTGCACTTTTAAAAGGTTCATGGACCTAATTGACTTTTCACAAAATGTTTAGAGGCTTATTTGACCCATTTTTTCATTTTTTTTTATGTATAATATACACCCCCTTGCAAAGGGAATATAGATTCTTAGCCTCCCCTAGGTATTAGGCTATTCCTGAACGCAGGAATAGCCTAAAGTTGCTATTTCCAATTTTACCCCATGGCGTTTTGGGAAAAGATCTTCCTTTCATCAAAATGCCGCTATATTTTATTATTATTATTTTAAAAAAAATTTGTAACTAAGAGCAATTAAGGCTACTTAAATGAAGGGGCTTTTTGCTCTTTAAGGCTTCCTCACCCTGTTATTAAAATTAACAGAGGAGCAATGTTTCTCTTATATAGAAGAGCTCAAATGAGCTCCTCTTCTTGAGTTACCAATGTGGGATCAAAAACTCCCATTTGTGTTTTTTTTTTATAAACTATTTTGTATATAATTCTGTTTTGTATTATTATTATTATTATTATTATTATTATTATTATTATTATTATTATTATTATTATTCATTTTTCTTATTATTATTGATATTAATATTATTAAAGTTTTATTTTATTATTACATAATAATAATAATATTAATATTAATAATAACATGAATGTTCTTATATGCCATTTTACATATTAACCGTTAATCTAAACAGCTAATTTTACCAAATATTTTTTTACAAATCGCTAATACAATCCGCTTGTCAAACCCACTATTTTATATATAATTTTGTTTTGTATTGATATTATTATTATTATGATTATTATTATTATTATTATTATTATTATTATTATTATTATTATTATTATTATTATTATTATTATTTTGGCCAATGCGTTGCACGTAATGGATTTGTTATAATATTTTAAGAATATTTAGATCGATATATAATTATAAAAATTATAATATCGAATATTAAATAGCACAATTGATGAAATTGATTAGATCGATTATGTTTTATAATATTTTCATTGCTTGAATTAGAGCAAATAATTGTCAAAGTACCTGTGCGATGCACGGATACATTTTTTATTATATATTTAGATAATAAAAATAAAGATGAATTTATAAAAAAATTCAAATATTGAATGTGTACATTTATTTGATTATAAGATTAGTGCAAAAAGTATTACTCAATTAATTGAATAATATATGACTTATTTGTCTCCAATTATATTTAAAACATTGATATGTAATATGACTTATGTAATTATATTATTAATAAATAAATATGGAAAAAATGAGAAATAATTTAATTATAATTATTATAAAAATAAATTCAACGACCAATGCCATAATAATTATTAGACAATTATTATTAGTCAATTACAATAATATATGTGCAATTATACTTTTATACCTTAAGTATATTCATTTTCACTATATTGCATTTAGTTTTTTCTTCCCCTCCATATTTGAATGAATTTATTTTAATTATTATAAAAAATCTAACAACCCATGTTTAATTAATTTTTTTAAAGTTTAAATAATTTAAAGTTTTCAAAATGAAAGTGTAATTAATTTATACTTTTATATATAGTTGATAGAGTAAAATACAGTGTATAATCAACTGTATTAATGATCAAGATCGGGTACAAGGTTAAATACCCTAATGGAGTCCGATTAAGGTGACAATGCGTTAGAGGTTCCAGTCTCTTTGACTATTATATAGAGGAAACAACCAAAAGTCCTCTTTCATGCATTAAATGCGGTATTTATAGCTGTATCCGGGAACCAGTGCCGAGCCTACATGCGCTATTTCCCAAAGCCGATATTTTGAGGGAACCGATCATCTTGACCGCGAAGAACTCCTACACAAGGTCCAAGGAGCCTTGATGCCACCGGTCAATAAGAGGTCGGTCAGGTATCCGGATCCAGTCAGTGAGGACTGACCGGGAAAAAAAGGTTGTCCCAGGGAAATGGACCAGGAGCGAAAGTAGACCGGGAGCAAAAGTAGCTTGGGAGTAAGACGGGTATTTTATCGCTATCAACTAGCCCCCTCAGCTCGGTCTTGGACGAGTCTTGGAAGGAGGAGGCCGGGATGCATAGACTGACTCGGGGTTTACGATCTTCCGGCCATCGTGGGGATAACGCTGGGGTGACGTGAGGGATGACCTCCGCCCTAACGACACGTGTCGTGATTAGGGGGCGCCTAGGGTATATCGCCCTTTTCTCGAGAACCGAACCATCATGTCATTCTTATGTTGCCTATAAATATAGGTTCGTTGCGATCGATCAGATCGAGGCCAGAACTGATTGGTGTTCGGATAACTCTTATAGCTGACACTTTGTTTTCTTTGCTTCGCAGCTATGAGGAGTTTCTTGGTCTCTGCTCACCCACCGCCCCCAGCCACCAAGATCAGCTTGGGGTCTAAGAAGGACGAGGGGTCTAAGTTGGGAACTCAAGCGATCGACCCAGTTCCCACCGGCGTGCCATTGACGACCACGCGCCCAGCCAGCCCTAAGGAAGACGCTTCATCTTCCCGGTCTCCCACAAAGAGGGGAAAAGACAAGGTCGTCGAATCGAAGATTGAGGAAATTGGCCCGATCAAGCAGCCAGGCCGGGTCATCTCATCATTGGCGACTCTAGTGGTCGATATTTTACTGAAGCACGGAGACGATCACCCGGCTGCTCTCCTGAGCAAAATTTGCGCCACGGCACCGCTGCTTGAAAACACCGCCGAGTGGTCAACCAATCAGGTCGGGGAGAAGATAGCCTGGGACCTGATGTAGGTAAGTCCCTCAGTTTGATTACTACGTTACTTGATCTCCATTAGTTCGAACTGAAATTTTGATATGTTCTCAGATGGCCCACTCGGTGACCAACCTCTTTTCTCGAGTGAGGGAAGGCGACGACATGCGCTACAAAGATATCATTTCGCTCAAGAAAGCCTTGAACAAGCGGGACAACAAGATCAAGGAGCTGGAGAAGCAACTAGTGGCTACCAAGGTCCGGGCTGAGAACGCCGAGAAGGTCGTCACCGATCCTCTTCTCTTGGTTGAACATGTCTGCAAAGACACTAGGGTGGCCGAGGTGTTCCTAAGTGCGGTCTCCTGGACGTCGGTCGGGGAGGATCTGATGTACACTTATGGGACAAGAAGAAGAAGAAGAAGAAGAAGAAGAAGAAGAAGAAGAAGAATAATAATAATAATAATAATAATAATAATAATAATAATAATAATAATAATAATAATAATAATAATTAGTACCCATTTTGGTCCCTTGACTATTAAGTACCCATTTTGGTCCCTCGACTATTGAAAATGACGTTTTTTTCCCTTCTTTATAATGGCAAATGGATGATAATTATAATGGAGGATCAAATTGGGTATAATTTTACAAGTTAGAGGATTAAGTTGGGTACTTTTATTGTCGAGGGACTAAATTACGCATTACCTAATAGTCGAGGGACAAAAATGAATTATAATTATAATATCATCATAATAACCAATTATAATTAATATTATTCTATAATAATAATTACCATATTACTAATAACAAATTATAACCAATTGTAATTAATATTATTCTATCATAATAATTACCATATTACTAAAATGCCTCTACGTTTGGATGGGAAAATTTTGTAAGTGGATATTGTTTTTATATATATTATATATATAGATTTTATAAGGGTATTTATGTCTTTTAAAACATATTTCATTTATATTCCTTAAACCAACAAAACATTATAATATAATTCCTAAAGTCTATTCCTCTGGCGAACCAAACAATAGAATACAATTCTTATTCTATTCCTTGCTTATTCCATTCCTTATGGAATAGCATTCCTATTACCTCAAAATTCATTCCGTGAACCAAACGTGTTGTTAGAGTTTTAATGAATTTCGTAGACTTTTTAATATGAAAAAGTTTTAAAAGTCTATAAATGTTTGTCTTACAGATTTTTATAGACTTCTACAAAGTTGATGAAAGTTTAAAAGATTTCTAGGAAAGTCTAGAAAGATTCTACCAAAGTCATTTAAAATCCATCACTTTAAAAGTCTTTGAAAGTCTTTAAAAGTCTTGATTGAATACACCCCCTAAAAGTTTGGTTGTATTCAATCTAGACTTTTAAAGACTCTTTGAAAATTTACTTAGGGGGATGTATTCAATCACGACTTTCATGAACTTTTAAATACTTTTAAAGTGATGGATTTTAATTGACTTTTGTAGAGTTTTTGTAAACTTTCCTAGAATCTTTTAAACTTTGTAAGAGTTTATAAATATCCATAGAACAAACATTTATAGAGTTTTAAAAACTTTTTCATACTAAAAAGTTTACAAAAGTCATTAAAACTCTAAATTGAATACACCCTCACAAACATTCCATAACTTCTATTAATATATTATCTATAAATTAGTGCATTGTAGAAATTAAAAAATATATATATTGATGTCACAAAAATAGAGTATATTATTCATAAATAAAATATAATCAATTTTTATAAATATAACCAATAAAAATATTTTCTTGAACTAATGAAACAACTCATGCTGAGTAATATAATTAATAAACATACAATTATATAAAATTATAAACATATTAATTAAATAAAATTTGAAAATTATAAATTAAAAAATTTGCTGCAACCATCAGCCTTGCTGCTGCTGTTCCATAAATCTGCTGCGAGCTGCTGCTGTTCGCAGCAGATTCTTGCTGCGATCGCACGCAGCAATTCTTTTAGCTGCAATCGCAGTAATTATTTTGTTGTGATGGTAATAAAAAATTTGTTTGAACATAAAAAAAAAATTATGAAAGATTTGAAACGTACCGTAAAATTGATGAAAAATTTGCCTAGTTTAGATAGAGGAAAAAAAGTTTGCAGAGAATATTGAAAAGTTTGGGGTTGGAGGGTTGGATTTCATCTATTTATATTAATGAAGAGAAAGTCGATAGAAATCCTATTCTGACAGAGTTTGTGAAAGTCAGTAACTTTTTGAATACCAGTAGACTTTTAATAACTCTATAAAAGTCTGAATCGAATACCTGTATACTTTTAAAGAGTTTTGAAAAGTTTGAATTGAATACAGGTAGACTTGTAAAGAGTTTATAAAAGTCTAAATTGAATACCACCAAACTTTTAAAGTTGATAAAAGTATTTAAAAGTTCATGAAAGTCGTGATTGAATACACCCCCCTTATATTCGATTCATACTTTTAAAGACTAAAGTATACCGATATTCGATTCGAACTTTTATAGAGTCTTTAAAAGTCTACTGGTATTAATAAAACTTATTAACTTTTGTAGACTCTATCGGTATAGGGTTTTTATTGACTTTTCCTTCACAAATATAAATAGTTAAAATCCAGCACTCCAACTCCAAACTTTTAACTTTTTCTACATACTTTTTTTGTTTGTCTAAACTAGACAAAAATTTTCATTTATTCCTGTTGTATTTTACGGTATGTTTCAAAACTTTCATAAATACCATATACTTCTGATTTCTATCTTTTTATTTTCGCAAATATCTATAAAAGATCAAAGAAATGTTTTTATTATTGTTGCTAGTTTTTGTTAGCATCTCTTGTAGGCACATTTTTTTGTCTTGTACTAGTTGATTTACCGTTCTTATTAGACTTATTATCTAATATTTATTGAGTTCATATTTTTAGTTAGAATAAGTAGAAGTGCTAGTCTGATCACTTAAAGACACTTGCACTAATTTATCAATTTGGATTTAAAGAGCGTTTGATAGCTAAGATCAAATTTTCTTGGGAATTTAATAAGAGGTAGAAAAATAATTCTCACGTTTGGTGTAATCTTTAACTTAAGAAAGTTTGGGGCAACTAGAAATTTAATTCCATGATATTAACGAATGTAAATCTAGCTTAAGTGATAGGATTATATTATATACATAAAAATATATTACGAAGTATATATTATAACAATTTTTGGGTGTCTTTGGTTCGCACATGAGAATCGGAATCGGTATGGGTATCAAATACTTAGTAAGGGTAATGGGTTTTGGTGAAAGTATTTTGCATGTTTGGTAGTAGGGTGGAATGATAATGATTATTAATAGTTGGGGAAGAAAGGAGGAAGTGAAATGAAACTCTTATTTAATAAGGATATGAGTTTTTTCAATTAATGGGGTATTCCAAATTCATAATAATATTCTAAAAACCTGTCAACCAAACAATAACAATCACTTTGATACCCATACCTTATACTAAAATCTGTCAACCAAACACACCATTTGTATTAATAGAAGTTATGGAATATTTGTAAGGGTGTATTCGATTTAGAGTTTTAATAACTTTGATATACTTTTTAATATTAAGTTTATAAATGTTTGTCCAACATACTTGTATAAACTCATAATTAAAAAGTTAGTAAAAGTTTAAAAATTTTTGAAAAAATCTAGAAAAATTCTATAAAAATTATTTAAAATCCATAACTTTATAACTCTTTGAAGGTTATAAAAGTATTGATCGAATACACCAGTTCAATTCGAAGAGCCAATTTGTCAACATGGCATTCAAGAAACCTATTTTATAAGATAGAGTCAATATACAAATTATAATTATTATAATTATTTAAGGTGACATGTTAAATATGAAAAATAAAAAACTTTACCTGCTACTTAGCAAATCAAAATTCAGATGTATATAAATTTAAATAAATGTCATTAGCCAAAGACCTTGTGGTCAAGCGTCGTTCGGCTTTAGAAGGTTGAAATCTATGATTCCATTGGCTGTGAGCCACGTGAGGATATTATTAAAGAATTGGTTTGGTTTGATTCCATTGGTTGCGAGCCATGTGAGGATATTAAAGAGATAATTGAAATGTATGTAAATTTAATAATTAATAGTTATTATTAATAGAGTGATGTCAAGTATTTATGCATGTTTTATGTCTTATATTAATGAATAAGTGTGTGAAGACAACAAGTATGATAAATGGAAAGAAACCAAACCAAAATGGATTACATGTTTGGTTAGTATATATATTTTGTTGTTTTCATTTAAAAATATCTTAATTATATTTTTTACTTCAAATGTAGTGTGCCATACAAAGAATAACTATCGAATGCAGATATTATGTAATGAAATTTATGTTGGAAATCATTTCCTCGGGAGCATACAAGGGAATGGATAAGGCAAATAATTTAATAAAGTATCTTTCTCCTTCATATTTTTTTTTAAATACTAACTTATTAATTATTTATCTCTTTTAAACATTGTAGAATTTGCGGAGATAAGGAATCGAAGATTGTCCTACAATCAACAATATATTGATGAAGTTAGAGACATATGGTGCAAGCTTTTTATTAATGAATGACTTAATAAATTACTTCTTTAATTTGATGAATTGTGAGATTTACGTTAAATACTTGTTGTTAATAATTGTAGTTTCAAAGTATTATTAGTAATTTTTGAATTTATTAGTTTGATT
>NXFB01000026.1:409891-440083 GCA_002525835.2 Ipomoea batatas | reverse complement strand
CTCTTCTCGATTAATTGAAGAAGTCAAAATTGAATGAGTTTTCTCACAAATCAATTTTAAGGAAGAGGTTGACAGTTCAATCAGGATGACATCGATCAGGATGACCTCAATCAGGCTGAGTTCAATCAGGATGACATCAGATCAGGATGACCTCAATCAATTGAAATCAAGATGAGTCTTGAATCAATTTGGTCAGGATGACATTGAAATCAAGAGGATGACATTGAAATCGAGAGGCTGACATTGAAGAGGATGAGGTTGACATTGCAAAATTGAAGAGGATGGCATTCAATTGTGAAGAGGAAGACTTAAAATCAATTAATCGAGAAGAGGCTGACTTTCCAGAAATAGAAAGAAAATCAGGATGAGGAAGATCTCAATTCCAAATCAGGATGAGGACGACTTCCAAATTAGGAAACAGGATGACCTCAATTCAATTTAGGATGAGGATGACTTCCGAATCTGGAAAGAAAATACATGCACCAGCGAGAAGAAATTCAAAGGAGGTAAATCAAATACTTTATACTTGGAGCTAATTTAACTTACGAAAAAGTCAAGGATTTTTTCGGTGGAAATTATTTATAGCTCAAGCAAGAGTCACGGAGTGAATTATTGTTTGATTTATCAAAATCAAAAGTGAACAAGTCAAATGTTCACACTACCAGAAGGTGCAAGAAGTCAAAATTGGAGGCTATAATTTACAAGGCCCATACTTGTCAGATTGATAGAAGACTTTCTAAAGGGATAAGCAAGCAAAATTCAAATTCATCTGACAGAGCCTACCAAAGTCAATCAATGATACAGATCAAGCTAGAAGAGCTATCAAATCAAGTGAACGTTCAAGTTTGAATTTTCACAACGGGCATATAACTTTTTCAAGTTATAAAAAGGAGACAGACTTGAAGAACTTGAGGAGAACTTGTGGATCATTTTATGAGATAAAATACGAAGTACTGCAAAACACAAAAATAGCAAGTTCTTGAGCTACAAACGTGAAAATACAAGTCTGAGAAGAGAGAGAAAAATACTTTCTTTGTGATATTAATCCGTCGCTATATTTTCAATCGCGATATGTTTCTCTTTACGTTTTAGCGACGGATTTGAGGATCCGTCACTATGTAGCGACGGATACTCAATTCCGTAGCTACATTTATACAATAATATTTTGAAGAATGATCTAGCGACGGATTTATATTCCGTAGCTATATTTACAAACAAATTTTTAATGAATCTAGCGACGGATATCATAATCCGTCGCTAAACTAATAATTAAAAAAAAATCAAAATAATCTAGCGACGGATTTAAAAATCCGTCGATATATAGCAACAGATTGTTAAATCCGTCGCTAGGATTAAATTGCGTTTCTGGCATTAGTTAAGTCTAGCGACGGAAGTTATGTATCCGTCGCTAGACTTATAACATTTTTTTAAAGGGAATTATAACGTATCAAGCGTTGAAGATGTTTAACCCTAGATTCAAAATCTTCTCCTCCTGCTGCGCTCAAGTTTCCTCCAATCTCCATCGCGATTCTCGAACACCACCGACGGACTGCCTCTACCGCCACCGCTGATGGGCTGCCTCCACCGCCGACGGGCTGCCTCCACCGCCGACGGGCTGCCTCCACCACCTCGCCGACTGCCTCATACACGACCTGCTGCGTTGTAGGCTGAAGGACGATCGCCGACTGCCCACCTGTTGCCCACCACGTACTGCCCACCGCCGACCGTCGACGAGCTGCCTCCACCGCCACCGCCGCTTACTTCTCCGCTGCTCTGGTACGTGTTTCACTGCTTCTGCAATTTCTGTTTATGTTTATCCATTTTAACCAGAAACCATTACACATAAGGCTTACCAGTCTAAGGCCTCAAAGTATTTGTTGTGTAGCAGATGAGTGGATCTATCTTACAGAGTGTGAAAGAAAAATTTGAGCCAAGTTGCATGTTCTATCACTCTGTCTCTTTTCAACGGTACATAAAAATTATTTGTTTAAAGCAATTTTTCAATTCTTACTCTGATTATTTGCTTAAAAATTATTTGCTTAAAGCAATTATCTTGTGTAGCACTTGGAGTTTCACTATTGTATCTAGGTGATTGAAGATAGTGGAAACCTTCCTTGGAGTTAAAGGAAGAAATGAAGTAGGAGAATTACACCATCTCCGAACCACTATAAATCTCTCTGTCTCTTTACTTTACTTGCAGTAGCTTTACTTTTTGCAAACTGATCTGAGCTAACCCATTTACTATTCATTGCATATTTATCTTATCATCTGGGTTTGTGTGAAAGCTCTTTTGCATGCAAGATATATCCTTATCCTGACACATCTTTTATCTTGCTACATATTTCACAACCCACTCCATACGTGTAATTTAATTTACACATATGGGTTTGCATGATCCCACGTATGCATGTGCACCATATTTTATACACTTATTATTTGATATATTCTAAGTGTTTCTAACGTTTTGCATGCAGATTATCTCATCGTTTTTACGCTGATTATCTTATAGAACTTTACCGTATCGTTATTTCCGCTGTGCAATTCAAGTTGAATTTATTCACTTGAATTATTTTTGTTAAAGTGTTATAATATTTTTGAATTGTTTGAAAAGTCTATTCACCCCCCCCCCTCTAGACTTTTCCCACCCTATCGGGACCAACAACACATTACAGGATTATATGTTTAGTAACTATATTACCACTGTTATGCATTCACACATTCAAAACTCTATATTCACAGGTCCTATACTCCACATTCACAACTTGAGAACTCCACATTCACACATTACAGGGCTACAAGTTGCTAGAACTTTTTAACTCTATTACAGATTCACACATGCATAACTCTACATTCACAATTTCTGTACTCCATATTCACAATTTGAAACCTTCACATTCACACATTTCTGGGCAACTCTACATTCACACAATCATAAGTCTACATTCACGATTTCTATACTCTACATTCACACTTTGAAACCTCTACATTCACACATTTTTGGACAACTCTATATTCAGCAATATGTTTACTAATGAAAAAAAGAGAGAGAGAGAGAGAGACAAAAACGACGTAGTTTTAGACCCAGGTCCACCTTGCAAGGTAGACCTGGGTCCACAGCATAATTTGCCATGATTGGATATTTAATTCTTGGTTAATGAGTGGCAAAATAAACGATAATTAACATTATCACCAACATTAAATGGAGTGGAAGCGACTTCCTACCTCAAACAATCTAATACATACATCACTTAGTGTTATACACTAGTAATTATTACAGAGTACATTAAATTAGCTACGACTATTAGTAAGTCGCACTAGCTAATATAAACAAATCCTCATATCACGTACTTGGGTAGGGTTTAAATTCCCTTGGGTTGATTTTTTTTTTCTTGTTCGGTTTGGTTTTGATTTTCAAAAGAATGAAATCATTCAGTTTCAAATTTTAGTTTGGTTTGGAATTGTTTGGTTTCAGCTCGGGTTTAGTCCAGTTCAAATTTCAATTTGATTTGAGAACCCAAACATTCTTTATTTCTGTTGTGCACATAATTATTTATCTATTTTCACTAATAATTTAAATTTGAAATATAAAAAAAAGTGCAAAATGCATATTTTAAATTTCTCCGTTCAAAATAAGTATAAACTGAACCAACCTCTTCACCTGTGTTTGACATTTGACAGCAACGTTGAAGACTCGTAGACAAAAAATAGGAACAAAGAATAACTGTGAATATTTGAGTTAGGAAGCAGTGGGAGGGTGGGGTTGTTACGCTTTTTATTATTATTATTATTATTATTAATTATTATTAGAAAAAATGACACTTTTTTCCTCTGAGTTATATGTATATAACATTGTTTTCCCATTAGTTATTAAAGTGGCGAGTTTTTTCCTATGATGTTAAATTGACATTTTTACCCTTAAAAATAATTATTTAATTTATTTTTCTTCTCAAACAATTTATTGCTTATGTGTATGGATGACCAAGATTCGGTTCAACCTTAACCAGACATTGTAGTAATCATACCAAAATAGTATGGACGGTTATGGTTACGATTCAAAATTGAAAAAAGTAAAATAAAATAATTATTGAACAGTGAATCGAAACTGAACCGTAGTCATATATAGTGAAAATGATCAAACACTTATTTTGATAAATCGATTCGGTTCGGTTTCAATTTCGATTTTTAACCGCCAATTCAAAATTTATTTATTTATTTTTGTAAATTCTATTTCTTATTTTTTAAAATAGTCTAAATTCAAAAAATATTTTATTTTATTTTTTCCGGTTTTGAATTGTAAGTTGTAACCATAACCTTCCATACTATTTAGGTTCAAATCCTATAGTGTCCGATTAGGTTCGAACCAAATCGTGGTCTTCCATACATAAAAGTAATAATTTTTTGGAGAAGAAAATAAATGTAATAGTTATTTTTATTGGCAAAAATGTCAATTTAATATTACAGGGAAAAAATTGCCACTTTTAAAATAATTGAGGGGAAAAACAACCAATTTAATAACTTAGTGGGGAAACTGTTATATGCACATAACTCAGGGGAAAAGTGTCATTTTCTCTTATTATTAATGTTGTTGTTGTTGTTATTAATATATTTAAAACTAATAAAATAAGTATATAAAATAATTTATTAAAGGTTAATCGCAACGTCAGCGGTTAACCTAGAGGGCATGTCAATTTTGATCTAATAGACATTTCTTTTAAGTTTAGAGAATAAATTGTATTTTTTTAATTGAATGATCCAATTACATTTTTTTTTTGTAGTTCAGTGACTAATTTGATCTTCAGGGTGATTGATAAAAGGGATTAATTTTATACAAAGATAATAAAATGTATTGTCGGATTTAATTCCTAGAAATAGATGGATGGCTTGCATGGTGTGATGCATCACAAGACATGTATGTATCTTCAAAATTTTTGCATATATATTTTATTAATATAGTGTCGATCTCATGCAGGTATTATCCATTCCAATTTTTTTGATTATGTGTGCAATATAAAAATAAGTATGTGTAGTGGTAAATTAAGGAAATTGGAAAGCACAACACGTTAAATCTTAGCTTTAAAAGAAGTGTTGTATATAGGTACCAATATTTAATTTTATTTTAATAGAGAAAGATAGATACTTTGTTATCAATCACTATCGTGTGTATTGAGTAATTCTATCTTGCCTTGTAACCCTAACCTCTGGTCGGTAGTTAGGGCAGCCCTATTATTTTATAGGCCCGGAGCAAAATAAAAACAAGGGCCCTTAATATATGAAGTTAAAAGATTGTATGAGTTAATTGAAAATAATTAAATGATAACTTTGAATGAAATAATATTTTTATTAATTTTTTTTTTGAATAGTTTTGAAGTAGTGCGCATTCAAACTTTGGACCCTTACATGAGATGTAATTATAAATTAATTCAACATTTGCTAATATTTATCTATTAACTGAGATAAGTATATCAAATGGTTGTAACGGTTAAGTAGATTTAAAATTAATAAATAATTTTAAAGTCATGGATTCAAATCTTTGCATATACAAGCATTTTTTTTATAACTTCATCATCAAATAAAAAATCAAATTATGAAGCCCTCACAACCTTGGACTCATAGCGGGTGCCCATCTCGCCACCCTCATGACCGGCCCTGCCGATAGAATATGGGGGTGTTTGGCAAACGGCTGATAGCTTATAGCTGATAGCTGGTTGGTTTAGCTAGTAGCTGATGGCTGATTGCGTTAACTGGTTTGACTAGCTGGTTGTATTAGTTGGTTATAAAAAACTGTTTGGTAAATTAGCTGTTTACTAGTAGCTGATTGAATGTAAAATGACATTTAAGGGTATTATTATTATTATTATTATTATTATAAAATAACAAACACACCACCCATTTAAAAGTAAATCCCATTGATTTTAAAGGATAAAATAGTCAATATACACATTGTTCCCAACCAGCTGATACAAAAAGCTACAGTCATTAACTTTTCAATTTTCAGCTTATTGGCCCAATAAGCCAAGACCAATAAGCCATTTACCAAATACTTCAAAATAACTTATTGGTTGGTCAAAAAGCTAAACTTGATCAAATAAGCTAAAATTTGACTTATAAGCCAATAACCAAACACCCCCTATATATTAACCTTGAAAAGTTAGCATTGAACTTATGCTGGTAGTCTTGAATCCTTGATAATTATGAAGAAAATTTATTAGTATTTGAAGCAAATGGTTAATAATAATAATAATAATAATAATAATAATAATAATAATAATAATAATAATAATAATAATAATAATAATAATAATAATAATAATATATCATCCCTTAAAATGAGAGACACGATATGAAGTAAATTTCCTATCCATCCATATATACACCACCTCCATCTCTTCTTCATACATAAAATTATATATATGGCTCGTTAATGTAAGTTCTGAAAATTGAGAAAATTACTCTTTAACGCGGTAATAGATGGTACCTAGTGTTGGTTTTGATGGTACATAATGTCTATTTGATTTAAAACAAACAAATAAAGTTGTATTCGTTAGTTGTTACCACATATAAAATTTTCATTTTCTAAATAAGTGCGTTTTATTTTTCTTCCTATCATTGTTGAAAAAGTATCGTGGATCTTGAATGCAAGACTTACGGGTTCAAAAAAAAATTAACGTTTTTATAGTTATTAGTCCAGATTAGATAATACTAAAAGACAAACAAATATAAAAACAAAAGTAAAAGAAAAGAACCCGGACACAATAAATGATTACGCAGTTCGGAGCCAAAACTCCTACGTCTGCGGGGCTACTCAGCTTTTGCCCAATCCACTAGATGATCACCAAGGTTACAACAATTGGAATATATGCCCAAACATACAATGGTCCTAAACCAACACAGCCTTCATCATCTACACTTGAATTAGATAGCTGCAAGGCGGAATTCTTCAAGAATCTTCAATCTCGACTCAACATCAAAGACAGCTTCTTCAATTACGACTCAGCATCAAAGACAGTAGCAAGGAGCCATTAATCCACCAATGCAATTCACTTAGATTTCACGTGAGAAGCTCTGAATATTTAATATGTGAATGGATGGAAATTTGAGCTTAAAGAACCTTCATATTTATAGGTTAGAATCTCTTAACAAACCTCACAAAACCCCTTAACAAACCTCACTAAAATAGAGATGAACAAGCATTGATTAAATGAGAGCCACACACCTCTTAAAATCAGATATACACATAAAATAAATATGTGGACTAATTCCTTTTTGACTGCTTGGATGCTGGCACAGTCCCTCTTACAGCACTAGCGGACAACCTGATTGACGGTCCAAAAACTATAATAACAAAATATAGACTAAGTATATTTTTGAAAAATAATTTAGCCAATTAAAATGGACCGTGTATCATTTGTACACTTACAATCTCCCCCTTTGGCAATTATTTGACAAAAATCACCTTTAAACAAACTTAGGCATTTTTAAGAATTGAAAAATAAATCATATTATTCAACTCATGCCATAAGTAAGTTTGGTAACAAGGATAAGACACTTAATACAAAATAAAGGCCAAACATATATTGTAAGAAAAAAACATGCATAACCCACTGCAGCAAACCACTAAAACAGCAGCTTCAAAACCAGCAAAATCGCAATAGAACACTCCCCTTCAACATATTTTCTCAAGCATGTCAAACTCCAAATGTCTTCAACCAAATGCCAAAACTCCCTCTGAGCTATTACTCCCCCTTAGTACAATAAATCCAAGCATTCATAAAAAATTTTCCACAACATACCTTTAACTCCCCCTTTTTGTCAAAAAATTGACAAAGGTGATCATCTAGTGGTCTGGAGGAGAGGCAGAGCCATCTGTAACAGCCGCAGGCTCTTCAAAGTAAGGGAAAATAGCTTAGAGATCAATAATATCTTTAAGAATTTCATTCAATCAAACCATAATCCACTCATGTCCATCTCCAATCATGAATTCATCTTCCATGCATATTACTAACCATTGAAAATAAAGATAATCCAGATTGTCAACCACCAGTACATTAACCACCAATCCATACCAAATCACCATATTAATAAGGATGAGTATAGTATATTTTATGAATAATCAACTACAGGAAAGACTGAACTCCTATACGAGAGTTAGCATAAAACTCTCCTAAATTATTGGAGCTAATACACTGACTAAATGTAAACCACTAATTACAAATCATATATTATAAAGACTATAATATAATATGGCTAACACGCCCACTCAAGCACAAGGTTGGTAGTCAGCAACATTGAGCTTGGAGCAGAGAGTCTGAAAGCGCAGGACCGAAAAAGATTTGGTGAAGATATCAGCCAACTGGTCCTTTGTAGACACAAAATTGACAATCAGATCCCCAGCCGCAACTTTGTCTCGGACGAAGTGATAATCAACCTCAACATGCTTTGTCCGAGCATGAAAAACTGGATTGGCGGCTAAGTAAGTTGCCCACAAATTGTCATACCAGAGTGTCGTGAGCTGTCCGGAATGGAGCCAAAGTTCACGTAACAAGGAAACCACCCATGTAACCTCAGCAGCAACATACGCAAGGCCTTTATACTCAGCCTCAGTAGACCCAGGAAATGAGATTGTCACCGAGGTAAACAGCATATCCACTAGTAGACTTCCTATCGACCGGACATTTGGCCCAATCAGAGTCGGAATAAGCGTGTAGTGCAAAGTGCTTCGTCGGAGTCAACTGTAGACTCAGATCTTGTGTGCCCTTAATGTAGCGACAGACACGCTTGAGTAGACCCCAATGCTCAGTCGTTGGAGAATGCATGAACTGACAAAGGCGGTTGACAGAGTAAGACAAATCTGGCCGAGTGATAGTTAGATATTGTAACGCACCAACAATGCGCCGATACTGCATCGGATTATCAAATAGTTCTGGTGTGGATGCTTGTGGTTGTGACAAAGAAGCTGGTGTAGCTAGGGGCTTGCAGTCAGACATGCTAGCTTGGGTTAAGATATCCTGCATATAACGCTTTTGTGACAGTAAGAGACCCCCTTTGTAGGGCAAGGTCTCAATACCTAAGAAGAAGCTTGGTGACCCTAGATCTCGGATCTTGAACACAGTTGACATTTGACTAAGGAGTGACTCAATTAATTTGGAGTTGTTCCCCAGCATAATAATATCATCCACATAGACAAGTAAAAACACACCAGAGTCACCGGCTGTGTAGTGAAAGAGGGAAACGTCTGTTTTGGACGTTGAGAAACCTACTATTGTCAAGAAATCATGTAGGCGCTTGAACCAAGCGCGAGGAGCCTGTTTAAGGCCATATAACGACCGTTGAAGATGACAGACATGGCCGGGGTGTAGGGGATCCTCATAACCTGGTGGTTGCTTCATATAAACTGTCTCCGGAAGATGACCATTGAGAAAGGCATTGTGCACATCGAGCTGCCTGAGGGTCCAGGAATGTGAGACGGCTAATGAAAACAAGAGCCGAACAGTGGTTGGCTTAACTACCGGACTAAAGGTATCGAAGAAATCTTCCCCGGCTATTTGATTGAAAACCTTAGCAACTAGTCGTGCTTTATAACGATCCATTGCCCCATCTGCTTTGCGCTTGGTACGAAAGACCCACTTGCAGCCTATAATGTTCATATGTGGAGTTGCAGGTACAAGTTTCCACGTATTGTTATGCAAAAGTGCATTAAATTCCTGGTCCATGGCATCTCTCCTGTGACTGTGCCCTACTGCTTGAGAATAGCAAGTAGGATCGGTGGTAGTGTGTAAGACGAAAAACTGCTCACCCTTTCCCCGAGTCTTTCAACGCGTGCGCATGACATGTCCACTTTCCTGGACTTGTTCGGTGGTGGTGCGTGTATCAGTAGAAGATGTTAGTGCCTGAGTATCAACCTGAGTCCCAGATGATGCCGTTGGAACTGGTATAGACAGAGTGGGCGGAGTCGACGCTACAGGAACCGAAGTGACTGGTGCTGGTTGAGTGGGTGTCAAAATTGGCCCAATTGCCCATGTAGTGTCGGATGGACCAGGCACAACATTATCCTGTATACGTTCCTGTAAAGCAAAAGGGAAGATGTTCTTAGCGAAGCGCACATGGCGACAGATAAAGATCTTTCCAGTGTGTAGGTCTAGGCAACGGTATCCCCTATAGCTGACTGGATAACCTAGGAAGACACAAGAGGCTGACCTATACTCAATTTTGTAACGGTTATAAGGCTGAAGATATGGGTAACAACGGCAGCCAAAGACGCGAAAGAATGTATATGGGGGTTGGGTATTGAATAATTTGGAGTAGGGATTGTGAAAGTTGAGAGCCGTGGAGGGTAGGCAATTTATTAGATAAGTCGTAGTTTCGAAAGCGTATTCCTAGAATTTTAGTGGAGTTGAACTTTCGGCAAGTAAGGCAAGACCTGTTTCAACGACTTGACGATTCATTCGCTCGACTCTCCCGTTTTGTTCGTGAGTATAGGCACAAGATTGCCTGTGTAAAATACCGAGAGACTCAATAACAGAGTGGAGACGGCGATATTCTCCACCTAAGTCAGACTGGATGGCTTTGATAGAACATGAGAATTGACGTTCTACCATCGCCCGAAATGAACTGAAAATTTTATAAATATCCGAGTTTACCCGTAATGGATAAAACCAGATGAAACGAGTACAGCCATCCACGAAAAGTACAAAATAGCGACAACCCGTACTAGAAATAACAGGTCACGGACCCCAAATGTTCGTATAAATTAAGTCTAATACATTATTACTACTGCCCGAAACCTTATCTAGTGGGAACCGAGATGATTTCCCAAGTTGACAAGCGGAGCAAACTTTAATTGACTTTAGATTATTTGTGGTTACAGGGCAATTTTTCAAGACACGTTGTAGAAGCTGACTGTGTGGATGACTGATACGCTGGTGCTAAACCACGGAGGAAGCTCAGGCAGAAAGAAAGGCATTATGACCCCGAGGAAGAACGAGCTTGTACAAACCGCCAATAATGGAACCTTTAAGAAGAATGGCTCGGGTTGTGCAGTCCTTCACAAAAAACAGATTCTTATGAAACTCGAAAAATACATTATTTTCATTAGTAAATCTGTAGACAGAAAGTAAAGGAATGGATAGTTTCGGAACATGAAGAATATTAGACATATGGAAATTGTGCGAATCAGAACGGATAACCGTGCGACCCACACTAGAAACACCCAAACCTGTACCATTGCCAATTTTTAACACATCATTCCCGGAATAAGGTTCAGTACGATCCAACATCTGAGCGTCGGGTGTAGCATGCGCAGAGGCACCAATGTCAGGGTACCATGCATCAGCAGCCGTAGACGCCACGGGTTCACCAGAATACGCCATGTTAGCGTGGGATGTCGGCAGGTCGTCATAACGTTTATAACAGTAAACGGCACTGTGGCCGGTAGCTCGGCAAATTTGAATCTGCGGTGCACCACCGCCCCGACCGTGACCATTTTCGCGTCCACGCCCATGGCGGCCACCTCGGCCATTGGAGGAATGGCGACCCCCGCCGGTGGATCGTCTACGACCTGCAAAAAAAGCAGTTTGGGAGCTTTGTATTGGCGCCGATTCAGAGATTGCAAATGCATCCGACTGGATGAATTCCTGTGCCTGGTGGTGGTCGGCGAGTTGCGCGAGAGTCACAGGCGTGCCCGGGGTGGTTAATGAACTGTACATTGCTCAGAACTCTGGCCGGAGACCGCGGAGAACATACAGCAGCTGCTCATCGGCGGTGAGTGGGCGACCAGCGAGCGACAATGACTCAACGAGCATTTGAGCCTAGCCAAGGAATTCGGCCGGCGTGAGATTCGCTTGATGGAGAGTCTGAAATTGTCCTAATAGACTGAGACACCGCGAGCGTGAAGTGGAGGCAAGGGTTGCATTAATGGAATCCCAAACAGCCTTCGATGTTTCCTTGCCGACAGCGAGGTACATTACCTCGCTTGTCAAAGAGGATACCAGCAGTGAAAGGATGGCCGATCTTGTTGGATCCAAGGCAAATACGCCGGGTTGGGAGTCGTGGTCGGCGGTGCGATGGACAGTGGTGTTGCAGCAGTGGTGACGGTCGCTGGAGGACACGGTATCGATCAGTCAACATAGCCGATCAGCCATTGGCTTCGAAGGAAAGGCATGACCTGAGTTCTGCAATAGATGTAGTTACGTGTAGAAAGCTTGATGGAGAGAGCCTGGAGAGCCGTCGACAAAAAAGGAATCGCCGGCGAGGGAGGGTGGCCGGACGGGGTGATCGCACCGTCGCGTTCATGGTTACGGGAAAAGAGGAGAGAGTGATGGGGGTTCCCTAACCTAACGCTGATACCAGATGAGTATAGTATATTTTCTGAATAATCAATTACAGGAAAGACTGAACTCCTATACGAGAGTTAGCATAAAACTCTCCTAAATTATTGGAGCTAATACACTGACTAAATGTAAACCACTAATTACAAATCATATATTATAAAGACTATAATATAATATGGCTAACAATAAGTATGAATCACCATACTCTTTATATGCAGCCCACGTTCACAATAGTACGCACCACTTAGATATTCTTCATAAGCAGTTCAATCCATCACCAAGATAATCCAAATTTTATGATAATCTGAATAATGATATTCCGAATAATATGATAATTTGAATATAGATAATCCAAAAATATGATGATTCAAATAACTATGCTCATCCTTAATTGTGACTACCATAACAATATCATCATACTAAGACAGCTTTTGGAGTTAAGTTTCTTTGCTTTTGGAGTTAAGTTTCTTTGAAGTTGTAACAGGCACCTGCACAAGTAGAAAAGAAACGAGAAACCCAGAACTAGGCACACACAACTTGAAAACCACTCAACAAATAAGACAAACACACTTATAGACACAAATTCAGGAATTGTCAATTTGGGTCAAATAAAATAGGAAGATAAGCACATAAAAACAATAAGCACATCCATGTAAAGCAGCTTCGGGCACAGGTTCATTACGGATAACATAGAGAGGACATAAGCAGACACGAAATTCAGAAATTGTCAAGTTGGGACAAACAAAGCAAAAATAAAGCAGATACATTCAGCTAAAGCAGATTGAAAGCACATTTGCATATCACATTTTCATAACATT
This sequence comes from Ipomoea batatas, assembly GCA_002525835.2. Classification (NCBI taxonomy): domain Eukaryota; kingdom Viridiplantae; phylum Streptophyta; class Magnoliopsida; order Solanales; family Convolvulaceae; genus Ipomoea; species Ipomoea batatas. Next base: position 426,939 of record NXFB01000026.1, on the reverse strand, counting down.
TAACACAAAAGCACACAAAGAATATCAAATACGGTCATGACCGGACCAACAAATATAGGAGACAAGCATATTCAAATTCAGATCACAACCCAAATTGACAAGAAGGAATAGAAGCACGAAAGGTTAACACTGAACCAGATATAAATTTAGATGAAAACCACAGAATCAGACAAAAAAACAGGTTCAGAGACAGATAAAATAGGCACAAAACAAGATTATAAAATAGTAACTAAAGGATATTCATCACAAAAGATCATGTTAGACACATTCAAATGAGCAAATCATGAAGGACATATATAGCAGATGAGAGCAAAAAGGTAAAAAGATATTAGTCACCACTTGCGATGACACATTACCCTTAGGACGTGCCGTGAGCTGATTGTGAGAAAAAGCAGCAACAAGAGGATATAGGCTCGGCTCACATTCTTCTTCTAGGTCAGCACGGTTGATTAAGTCAGAACTAGATTCATACCATCGGCCATGAACAACCACCTTGTGAAATAGAGTAGAACTTTGAGCATCTATATCAAAAGACAGATTTATGTAGAACTTGACAATCAGCCATTTTGAATAGGGACCAATGTTTTTAACAGTTTGGAGTAGATCATAGTCTTTGAGTAGAGGGATGATGTTGCAATGCTTCATAATGTCATCTAGATGAATATCCTTCTGGAGCAGCAATCCTCTTTGACTATGAGCTTACGATAAATCCATCAACTTCGGATCTCGCAATATAGACTTGAAATATCAACTTTGGAGTTTTTACGAGCAACAAAATCAGCAACAGGGCTGGTGACACATCAACAGAACTGGGAGCCATTTTATCAAGTCATGCGAGGTGCTAGAGTAGTCATAGCTAACTTTGCCTTTCTTCTTTTCTTAAAGAAGCAACATGTGTTTTGCTTTTTGAAGAGCTTGTTCAATAGGCACCTGATAAGAGGCACAAACACAGACATACCAGAGCAAGAAACAATTAATTTTGAGATTAATTCAGATAATAATTCGGTAGTACTGGCAGACCAAGATACTGAACCAGTGGAGCTTGGAACAGTGACAGACGCAGAGACAGACATAGAGCATGTAGAAACAAAGACCGAAACAGGGCACACTAGAGTAGAGACAGTAGTAGAGCTAGAGACTACTAGAACAAACAAAGAGATAGAACTATTTAATCTAGAATCAGAAACAGAGTGTGAAACATCTGGAGCATATATAGGAATAGAAACAGTGCCAAGTACTATTGAATCAAAAACTGATAAAGATGGAGAATGTAAAACAGCATATATACCCAAAAATATCATAATAATCAGTAGAAGGCATAATTAAAAAATAGATTTATGAGCCGATAATGAAAGCATAAATAACGGTTAAATTAAACAAAATAAAATTCAGGTATTGAGATAATACCAACTAAAGAATAAGATCAAGATGGTACCAATACTCACAAAGAAAGTTTTTCCACAGCTTCTAATGATGCAAGGATTTCGAAAGAGATTTAGGGTTCAATCTTGAATTTCCAGATTCTCTACACCTTCATCTAGTTCTTGAGTACCACTTTTCCTTTGCAGTGCGTTTGGTATTTTCTGGGTTATAAAATCCGCTTTCCTGACCCAAACTTGTTTTACAAATGGTGCAATGCGCTTGTGAAAGTACTTCTCAACCCTTTGGTCCTTATAGAAATAAAGGCATCCTGGTCTGGTATGGCCACACATCTTGCAATAATGACAGATAGGGTTATATCTCATGCGCATATAGTTAGATTTCAATACATTACCATAGCCTCGATGAGTTGCACTAGATTTTGAAATGACACGATTTGATTCAGATTCTGTAGCACAACATTGTTGAGTTGAGCTTGATTCAGGCATGTTATGCACTGGTTCAGATTCTGTAACACAGCATTGTTGAGCTGAGCTTGATTCAGGCGTGTTATGAACTGGTTCAGATTCTTTAACAAAGACAGTATCTTTGTTCTTGCCACCGGTGAAGCCAAGCCCAAAATTAATTAATAGTAGTTTGTCTTCTTGAATCGAGTATTTCATCAAGTGTAGATGTGGTGTCCATAATCTTGATTCGCCGTTTGAGAGTGTCCAACTCCTGTTGTAGCTTTTCCTCACGATCAAGACTGGCCTTCAGTAGGATTTCTTTTTCAGCAACTTGCTTTTGTACACTTTTCTAGCATTTTCTAATATACCAATCTGACTAGACAAAGAACGATGAACTTTAAGTACAACAACAACAACAACAACAACAACAATAATAATAATAATAATAATAATATTATTATTATTATTATTATTATTATTATTATTATTGGAGAATGGGAGGAATAATCCAAGATATTAGCTAATCCGCACGACGGTGGAGGCACCCAAGATGCCGAGCTCGTCTTGTCTCAGAAGATTCTTTATGTCTCTGGGTGGCTCGTCAATCCATCTGAAATTATCAGTTTGGTAGCGTGCCCCTTTTGCAAAAGCATCCACTACCTTATTTTGTTCACGTGGGATGTGTCTAAATTTTATTTCCCACCGTCTTCTCTTCGAGGATCTGCAAAGCTCCACGATATTGTTTTCCAAGCCTTCATAATCTTCGTTCCCATTGATAAGTTGGATGGCTTTAGTAGAGTCGAACTCAAAAATTACTTTTCTATACCCGAGCTCCCAAGCTTTCTCGATCCCATTGTGCACTCCCCACAGCTCCGCTTCTAGAGGACTGCATCGGCCAATCCGATTGGAGAATGCTCCTAGGAATGCAACGTCTTTGTTACGAAAGACCCCTCCATTTGTTGCAAGGTTTTGCTTGTCGACGCTCCCGTCAGTGTTAACTTTGATCCATCCCGCTTCTAGGGGGGTCCATGGTAGGCTCCTCCGATTGTCTCTTCCTATCCTTCCTCCTGGGCCTGCGTTTATGTCAAGCACTACTTCTGTCTCTTTAAACTTGCTTTGCAGCCAGTCAATCTTGTCTTTAATGTCCCTTTCTTCCCTATTGAACACCACATCATTTCTCCACTTCTAAATCCACAAAGCTGTCATCGCGATCTTGGCGCTCTTCTACTTCTGTCGTTGGCCTCCAGTTTTTCCTGCCAGGTTAGTGTCTAACCAAGTGTTAAATCCAAAGTATCGGATGTACCTTTTTGCTCGTCGATGTTGATGTTATGCCATACTGCTGCTGCTGGCGGGCAGCTTCTGATAGTATGATCAACATCTTCTCTATCTGCTCCGCAGACGCCACAACGCTCATCTGGAGTGAATCCTCATTTTTTCCTTTATGTGTTGCACATAATCCTCCCATACTTGATGAGCCACATGAAAGAACGTATCCTGTTGGGCACTCGGAGCTTCCATATCGCTTTCCATCCGTCGCTGCTTCCCTCACCTTGTCCTTTCAATGTTAACCTGTAGGCTGATTTGGTTGAGAAAGCTTGTACATCATCATGTCCCCATCCCATGCAGTCTGCCTTGCTTGCATCGTTAAGAATGACCTTGGCAGCGACTTCGCTTCTTTTTTCGAGGTGGAGCGCAACATCGATCCGATTCCAATCCCATGTTCCTCTTGGGTGCCATAAATCAGCCACACGTTGCTCTTCCGCGTTCTTGTTAAGAGGTCCTATTAACCACTTACGGAGTGGCTCATTCCCAATCCACCAATCAGTCCAAAATCGGGTGCCTCTGTCGTTTTTCACCAATCTTTTCACTCCACATTCCAGGTTCGGGGCTGCGGCGCAGACCCCCTTCCAAATGTTGGAGTCATTCCTCTTTCTTTTAATGTTCGCAATGCTGACACCAGTTTTCATATACTTACACGTCATCACTCGAGCCCAGGTCGCATTCTCTTCTTTAAGGATTCGCTACCCAAACTTCGTTAGAAGTGCGATATTCATGTTTCTCATTGATTTAATCCCGAGTCCGCCGTCTGATTTTGGTAGCGTAACCGTGTTCCATTTGACTAAGCTTGTTCGTCTCGTAGTCCCATCCCCTCCCCACAAGAAGTTTCTCGTGCGTTTATCGATTTCGTCGCATACTCCTTTAGGGATGAGTATGGTTTGCATGGCATAGTAGGGAATTGCATTGAGGACTGCTTGTACCAACACTTGTCTCCCTACGAGCGAGAGAAAGCGCGTCTTCCACCCCTCCAGTCTGCTTTGGACCCTATCCATAATGCTCTTGCAATGGTCCTTTGTAACTCTCCCATGAAGCGATGGAACTCCGAGATATCTCCCTAGATCAGTCGTCCTGGGGATACCCGCCATACCCGCCAGCTTTTCCGCTTTCTCGCTACACACATTGCTAGAAAAGAAAATATTAGATTTTAATTTATTGACTCGTTGTCCAGAGAACTTACAGAACATGTCGAGGCAGTCCATGACATTGCCGGAGAAGAAGAACACATATGTGAAATGACTAAAATACCCTCATTATTTTAGAGTTTTGAATTTTCCGGCGAATTTGGCCGGTAATTTCGCCGGAGTGACCAAAATTGATACAAATTGAGAAGTCATGGTATGCAATTAACACTTTTGAAAGTCGTGGATGGAAATTAATAGTACCCCTATAGTCAGTGGACCAAAATGGCAATTTGCTCTATTATTATTATTATTATTATTGCATGCATATATATCAATGTGAAGGGTAATTTTGTATTTTGAAAGTTTATTGCATTTATATTTCTTAATCCAACCAAACACTAGAATACATTTTCTTAAATCTATTCTTTACGTGACCCAAATGGAAACTAAATTCCTATTATAATCCTTGCCAATTCATTTTTCAATTTAAAGAATTCAAATTTTATTCCTTATCTATTAACTTTTCAATGGAAAGCATTCCTATTCTGTAAAAATTTATTTCGTGAATCAAAGGTGCTATTATAGTATTAGTATCCCAGATGAATGTAGATATTGATTGATAACTGAATTATAGGAACAATATAGTACCTATATGAGAGTTAGCATAAAACTCTCCTAACCTATAGGTACTGACTATTGACTAAAGCTATACATTATTAATACAACTATATAATATAAGAATATAAAATGTGACATGGTTAATACGCCTCCTCAAGCACAAGGTTGGGAGGAAACAACATTGAGCTTGGTGCGGAGAGTAGTGGAACGCCGTGCAGGTAGCGGTTTGGTGAAGATATCTGGTATTGGGTCGACACAAAACTGACTATGAATTCACCTGAAGCAACCTTGTCTCGAACAAAATGATAATCGACCTCAACATGTTTAGTTCGGGCATGGAATACCGGATTAACAGCCATATAAGTGGCCCCTAAATTGTCACACCATAAAGTAGCTGGCTGACCCGAGTGCAGTCGCAATTCCTGGAGTAAGGAAACGGCCCATGTTACCTCTGTAGCAAGATCTGCTAATCCCTTGTACTCGGCTTCTGTAGATGACCGAGCAACAGTGCGCTGCTTCTGGGAGATACACGAAATAAGGTTACAGCCGTAGAATACTACATAGCCACAAGTAGACTTCCTGTCAATCAGACAGCCCGCCCAGTTAGAGTCAGAATAGCCGTGTAAAGTGGAGTGCGAAGACGGAGCGACGCGAAGGCTCGTATCCAGTGTACCCTTAACATAACGCAAAACTCGCTTGAGTAATCCCCAATGGTCTGTTGTGGGCGAGTGCATAAACTGACAAAGTCGGTTGACCAAAAAAGATAAGTCCGGTCGGGTAATAGTCAGATACTGTAGGGCGCCCACAATACGGTTATACTGTGTAGGATTATCATACGGCTCAAGTGAAGGCGTGGTGGACTGAGTGACAGCCGCCGGTGTTGCTAGCGGTTTGCAGTCAGTCATGCCTGCCTGAACAAGAATATCCTACATATACCTCTTCTGGACAACAGAAACCCACCATTATATTCTAGAGTCTCTATTCCGAGGAAGAATCCAGGTGTGCCTAAATCCCGGATCTTAAATGCTTTACTGAGGCGGAGAAGTAGAGAATCAACCAACGGTGCGTCGTTACCCATCATGATGATATCATCAACATAGACAAGGAGATATACCCGAGAATCACCTGATGTAAAGTGAAATAAGGAGACATCGGTCTTAGAGGATGAGAAACCTGTAGATATTAAACTCCCCGAGTGTCGTGTCTCTCAAGGATGGCGAATGGGAATCGAATTAGTATGTTGGCATCTACGAGGTTGAAAGACAAGAGTTACGAGAATGGCTAGGGATAGGATTCGTTTGTAAGGGGGTAAGAAGGTTGGTAAGGGTTGTGATAAAGTAAATGGAAAGGTGAAGATTGGGGCCTTAGGCTTCTCTATGTGGTCTATCGTTGTATGGTTTCGGGAGCTAGAGATGTGGAATAGACTAGGGAGTTCATGGCACATCACCAAGTGGCGTCACACTTTGGACTCCCACATCCTCATTCGGTTGGGGCATTTCATCGAACACTTTGTCTACCACTGATGCGTACACGGATTTTTTCCCGCAATAAGTGCACACTCAAGGAATAACTCAAGAACCTTTCGTGTCCAAAAGAGGATCTTACCTTGTAGACTCTTGGATTTTGAGATCCCAACTCTACAAATGTCTCACCAAACTAACAAATAATACTCTCAACCCTTAGATTATTAAGCAAGGCTAAGAATTAGAGTATTAGGAATCTAGCACTAGAATTAAGATACAAAAATAAAATTAGCTATATAATATGCGTAATAGTATTCTTTTTGGTTTTTGGATATATGTATGAATATAAAGAACAAGATAAGGGGATAAACTAGTTTCTCACTAGCCTACCAAGATTGAATGCTTCTGACAAACAACCTAAAACTTCAATGCACTTCTCATGCAAAGAAAAGAGAAATTTCACTCAAATTGAATTCTTACAAGCTGTTTTTCAAACCATTGGGTTTATGGGGTATTTATAGGGGAAAATAAGGTATTAAATATTCTAGGTCACTAATCCCACCCAAAATAAAAAAATTACAACTTTGTAAAAGTAATTCCCACCCAAAATTAAAAATACAAAATAATTTCCCACCCATAATTAAAAATACATCATTTTGCAAAAGTAATTTCCACCCAAAAATAAAAAATACAATTCTTGCAAAGTAGTTTCCCACCTAAAAAAGTACATCTTGCAAATAATTTCACACCGGGAAATTTGATCTGATATTGAAATCTGAATTGTCTTCCTTGATTGGAATATTGTTACCGGGCCACTCGAGACTTTCAATGGATCACTTATTGGTTACATTTGGGTCTCATCATCCTCCTCCTCTTGAAAAGGATTCGTCCCCAAATCCTCACTCTTTGAGATGATTTGTCACTGAATCACACCTTTCCTCGGTCAAATGGAAATGTGTGATCTTTCCATTGTGTGAATGGAATTTCTGCATCAAAGAAGGCAAGTGATCCCAAGTTTTTATGAACTTTGTAGAACAACATTTTGCTTTCAAATAGATTATCAATCTTTGAATGATATCCATTAACCTGCAAAAGACTTAAAACAAAGGTTATCGAGTTCTCAACGTCTTCTCCCTCTTCCTTTTTCTCACAAAGTTCAAAACACAATTCTACCTCCTCATTTTCACTCAAACATTCCTTAACATTCTCTTCTTCTTTGTCACTCAATTTTTCTTGTTCACTATCTTCACACTCTTCTTCACACATGTTTACATTTTTACTTAATTCTTTTGAGCTTTCAACATATGACAAAGAAATAGATGTTGAATTCTCGACCTCTTTTTGCTGCAAACTGAATTCAATTTGTTTGGCATGGTAAAGCAAAGTAAACAAACACTTACACCAGCGAGGAAGCAATTGCGCAATTTCTTTTCTAACACCACACATAAATATATTCCTGGTAATTACTTGTGGTTCAATCACCCCATCTCGGATCATTAACTCTCTTAACTTTTTGTAGAATTCTTTCACAGTGAGTGATCCTTGTTGAAGTGTATTTAACTCAAAAGACTCCATTGATAATGAACAACAAACTAGAAAGCACAAGGAATGATAAAACAAATTTGGACAGATTTTGCCATGACTTTGAGGAATTTTCTGGGATGTTTTGGATGCCTTTTATGACCAAATTTTTTTATGGTTAGAAAGAACTATGAGTAAACTTCAACCATAAAAAATTTCAGAACAAAAAGGTATTTGGAAGTATTTTTCACAAGATTTTCTTTTGAACTGCGCAGGCTGGAATTTTTAGGCAGAAACTGTCCTAACAGTGCCCGGACTTCAAAGAATTTTCTGTGTTTGCGTGTGGAATATTTCCGCTAATTTTTTTATGGAAGGTTATATCGGTGAGTTATCTAACACCAATAAAAATTTCAGCTCAAAACAACAAATGAAATATTTTTTTCGGATTTTTCTTTCAGACAGCGAAATCTGGAAATTTTCAGACAGAAAAAAATATAACCTGTGTTGTTGGATGGAGTTGTGACCCTTTTGTGTGAGGAATGAAGTCAAAGCTCTGATACCAAAATGATGCGTACACGGATTGCTTCCCGCAATAAGTGCACACTCAAGGAATCACTCAAGAACCTTTCGTGTCCAAAAGAGGATCTTACCTTGTAGACTCTTGGATTTTGAGATCCCAACTCTACAAATGTCTCACCAAACTAACAAATAATACTCTCAACCCTTAGATTATTAAGCAAGGCTAAGAATTAGAGTATTAGGAATCTAGCACTAGAATTAAGATACAAAAATAAAATTAGCTATATAATATGAGTAATAGTATTCTTTTTGGTTTTTGGATATATGTGTGAATATAAAGAACAAGATAAGGGGATAAACTAGTTTCTCACTAGCCTACCAAGATTGAATGCTTCTTACAAACAACCTAAAACTTAAATGCACTTCTCATGCAAAGAAAACAGAAATTTCACTCAAATTGAATTCTTACAAGGTGTTTTTCAAACCATTGGGTTTATGGGGTATTTATAGGGGAAAATAAGATATTAAATATTCTAGGTCACTAATCCCACCCAAAATAAAAAAATTACAACTTTGTAAAAGTAATTCCCACCCAAAATTAAAAATACAAAATAATTTCCCACCCATAATTAAAAATACATCATTTTGCAAAAGTAATTTCCACCGAAAAATAAAAAATACAATTCTCGCAAAGTAGTTTCCCACCTAAAAAAGTACATCTTGCAAATAATTTCACACCGGGAAATTTGATATGATATTGAAATCTGAATTGTCTTCCTTGATTGGAATATTGTTACCGGGCCACTCTAGACTTTCAATGGATCACTTATTGGTTACATTTGGGTCTCATCAACCACTCATCTCGGATCTTGTCCTTTCGGACTAAGAGTGGAGATGTGGGTGAGTTAGACTCGTGAGTGGCCGCTATCGCACACACACTCACTTCCTTTGAGTTTGCTACCTAAGGTGCACACATAGGCACAAAGCAGTATGAACATCATCCACACAAGATCATCATCCAACAATCACAAAGCTCACATTTTCTAGCAATAATATTAAACATCCACATAGATCTACCATGGGGCCACCAATCCCCTTTCTACTCTACTCTAACATGCTAAACATTAAATAGAAGCAATATAAACAAAGCAAGAAAGTAAAGATTCAAACTTTATATTAATAGAAGAGAAATTATACCTAAAGAGTTCTTGGATCTACATCTTCATCTTCAAATCCTAAATCTATTCTAAGGAGGAATGTTTTCTTCCCCAAAGGAGAAGAATTTGGAAAGGAAAATTAAATCTAAATTATTGGGAGTCTCCTCCCCTACCTAAGCTACCTAACTACTACCTAATGCCCCCAAAGGTCTGAAATAAGGAGCCTTATATAGGGGAAACAAAATAGGGGCAACATAGTAATTTTCCCCGCAGTAGGATTTTAGGGTGACACAGGGCTCTCGACGCGTCGAGTCCCGAAGACATTTTTTCGTGCTTTTTCCACACGCGTGGTGGAGGTCGTGGGGAGGCTCTGGAGTGTTTCCACGCCCCTCCACACGCGTGTGAGGTGCGTGGGATGCTCCTACTTCATGGTCTCTCCATTTTTTGCTCCGTTTTGGCCTTAGGTCCTCCGTTTGGCTGTAAAATAGCTAAAAAGCATCTTCCAAGCTCTTGTTAGCGGTTTTGGTCACATTCGAGTCTTAACGCATGATATTCTTATGAAAGGGGTACTAAACCATACAATTATAGCCTTTAAATGACCCCTAAAATGAGTTATTCTTGGTGCTTATCACTTGAACCATGCACGTGGTGCTTGCTTCAAGCCATATAGAGAACGCTGTAACTGACAAATGTGTCCAAGATGTAGGGGATCTTCATACCCTGGAAGTTGTTTCATATAGACAGTCTCCGATAGATGACCATTTAAGAAAGCGTTATGAACATCTAACTCTCGTAGGACCCATGAATGTGAAACAGCAAGCGAGAACAGGAGTCTGACTATTGTTGGTTTGACTATGGGACTGAAGGTGTCGAAGAAATCCTCCCCTGCAACCTGATTAAAACCTTTTGCGATAAGCCGGGCCTTATATCTTTCAATAGTGCCGTCTGCTTTGCGTTTGGTGCGGTATACCCATTTACAACCGATTATATTCATATGTGGGGTTACCGGTATTAATTTCCATGTGTTTTTATGCAGTAAAGCATTAAATTCTTGATCCATCGCATCCCTCCAATGGGAATGTTTGACCGCCTGTGTATAGCAGGTTGGGTCAGTGGTTGATTGTAGTGCGTAAAATTACTCCCCTGTACCCTTTGTCTTTTTGCGTGTGCGCATAGCATGAACTCCTGTTGTAGCTTGTTTAGCGACACCCTGACTAACGGGTACTTGAGTTTCGGAAGTGGATGACGAGTGTGAGTCAGTCTGTGTCCGAGATGAGTCAATATGTTGACCAGTCGAATCCGGAACTGAAGGTACTGACTGCGGTGTAGAATTAGCAGTAGTACATATAGGAGCAGTTGCCCACGGTGAATTTGCAGATGGTGTAGGAACATTCTCCTGCAAGGTTTCCTGAAAAGGGAAACATCAAAACGAACATGGCGACAAGTAAAGACTTTACCAGTGTTAAGGTCCATGCAACGGCATCCCCTATAAGTGACTGGGTAACCTAGGAAAACACAGGGCGCAGATCTATACTCAATTTTGTGACGGTTATAGGGTTGGAGATATGGGTAACAACGACAGCCAGACACACGAAAGAATGTGTATGGCGGATGGGTGTTGTATATTTGGAACGTGGCTGACTCAAAAGCATAGTCCCAAAATTTTAGTGGTGTTGAACTTTGGGCTAGTAAGGAGAGTCCTGTTTCCACAATGTGACGATTACGACGCTCTACCCTCCCATGTGCATAAGCACGTGATTGGCGATGTGAAATTCCTAACGATTCAAAAATGTTATGTAGACGACGATATTCCCCTCCCAAATCAGACTGTATGGCTTTGATAGAACGCGAAAACCGACGTTCTACCATTGCCCGAAATAAAGTAAAAATTTTATAAATGTCAGACTTTACACGGAGTGGATAAAACCAGGTATACCTGGTATAGTCATCTACGGAAAGAACAAAATATCGAAAGCCTAAATGAGAAATAACAGGTGACGGACCCCATATGTCCGTGAATATTAAATCTAATACATTGGTTCTATTATTTTTTACCTTATCTAGTGGGAACCTTGACGACTTCCCGAGTTGACAGGCCGAGCAAACATCTAAGACACTAACTTTATGAGACGTAACTGGACAGTGTTTCAGAATACGCTGCAGAACTTGACTGTGCGGGTGACCCAAACGCTAATGCCAAATTTTGGACGAGGCTCAAGCGGTAAGAAAAGCTTTATGACTGTGAGGAAGCAACAGTTGATACAAACCGCCCGAAGTGAAACCTTTATGAAGCACTACCTGAGTGGTGCAGTCCTTCACAAGAAAGAACTTTTTATGAAATTCAAAATAAACGTCATTTTCATTGGTAAATTTATAAACAGAAAGCAATGAAAGAGACAAGTTCGGGACATGAAGGATATTGGTCATTTTTAAAGGATGCAACTTAGAGGGAATAACCGTGCGACCCACACTAGTGATGTCCAAACCTGAACCATTGCCCACTTTCAAGACGTCATTCCCAGTATACGGCTCAGAATGATCCAACAGTTCGACGCCGGGCGTGGCATGCGACGTAGCCCCGTGTCCGGGAACCATGATTTCGTCACTGAAGTGGTCTCCACATCGCCAGAGTAAGTTGCATGCACCTGTTGCGCCGGCTTCTCGTCGTAACGACGAAAACAATTACCAGCCGTATGGCCGTAGTTGCGGCAGATCTGACAACGCGGTGAGCTCCGACCACCGCCACGGCCTGCATTGCCATTGTCGTGACCACGCCATTGCCTGCCGCTGCGACCACCAGAATTCCGATCCCCGGTGTTGGAACTGTTTCTGCCACGTCCAGCGTAAAACGCTGCGGGCGTGAACTGCGGCAGCGATGAATCCGCGCCACCAAAATCCTCGGCATGAAGAAACTCCTGGGCCTGGAGGTGATCAGCCAGTTGCGGGAGGGTCATTGGCGTCGCAGCTGCTGTTAGGGTGCTCACCATTGCTCGGAATTCCGGGCGTAATCCCCGGAGGACATATAGGATTTGTTTATCGGCTGTGAGGGGTCGCCCGGCCAGCGACAACGCCTCTACGAGCATCTGAGCCTGCCCATGATACTCAGCCGGTGTGGAGTTACCTTGTCAGAGAGTTTGGAACTGACCGAGAAGGCTTAGACACCGAGTACGGGATTGAGATGCAAAGGCAGCAGTAAGAGATTCCCAAACCTCACGAGAAGTCTCCTTGCCGACGGCCAAGTACATTACTTCGCTGGTCAGGGAGGAGACTATAAGTGAAAGGATCGCTTGATCCTGTTGCACCCACGATGCATACGCTGGATTGGAGACCGGAGGTTGCGGGGCTGCAGTCGATGACAGCACGGCGGAAGGAATGGTGGATGGCGGGCAAGGCACTGTTCCATCAAGATAGCCTAACAAGGCTTGGCTACGGAGAAAGGGAAGGATTTGGATTCGCCAGTAAATATAATTTCTGGCGGTCAGTTTGATGGAAACATGATGATTCGCCGTTGAGATGGTGGGTGCCGGCAGTGGCGACGCAGTGACGAGAGCCGGGGTGATGGGTCCGTCGGCGATTGGTGTCGTTATCGGGAACATAATCGGAAAGGTAGGTAGGGTAGGTGACAGAAGAGAGGACCTAACCTAGGCTGATACTAGATGAATGTAGATATTGATTGATAACTGAATTATAGGAACAATATAGTACCTATATGAGAGTTAGCATAAAACTCTCTTAACCTATAGGTACTGACTATTGACTAAACCTATACATTATTAATACAACTATATAATATAAGAATATAAAATGTGACATGGTTAATATCCCAAGTATTTTTACAAATGAATGGTTACAATTTCTCAAGAGGGAATTAAGTGCTATTTGTATTGACATTTATTTCGCTCATCCATCCCATTCCCATATATCCTATGTTGTACACTCATCCATCCCATTCCCAAAAATATGCTCGGGTCTTCAAGAGCAAATTAAATAAGAATCCTAAGTTGTACGCTATTCCATCCCTTTCCCATAAATATGCATGGGTCTTGAAGAGCAAATTAAAGACGAATCCTAAGTTGTACGCTCATCAATCCTATTCTCATAAATATGCATGGATCTTGAAGAGAAAATTAAAGATGAATCATATAAGAATAAATCTCATCTTTACATCTATAAAAATTCAACGGATCTAATCAGATAAAAAAATGCAATGGTAATTTCATAATTATCATCAACTCCATTGTACAAACTTTAACACTTAAATATACAATCTTTAACACCTAAATATGCAAACCTGGTAAATTCTATAAAATCAACAAAAAAAAACTAAATTTTAAATCTAAACGGTAAATGTTAGACCTTGATGAGTACTAAAAAGTGAACCACTTTGTCAAATAAAATTTAAAAAGACTCTGTCATAAAACTCTAAAATCGAAATCCTAATTGCAATGTACTTATGTACTTTCGCATTTTTGCAAGTGCAAACTTTTAATACTAAATATACAAAATGTTAACACTAAATATGCAAAACGTTAATACTAAATGTGCACGTCTTAATATTGCAGATTTTAATGTTCACGTTTGCATAGTAAAGTTAGTGATAACTACGAAATTACCAGATATTTTTTTTAAAATCTAATCTGGTGCATTCAATTTTTCCAAATGTAAGATTGCGATTGGTTCTTAGTTTGTCGGCCGGTTCTCATATGATCTACTACCTATATTTATAGACGTGCTAAGCTTCAATTTACCCACTTTATCTGTTTCCAATGTTTCCATTCCATCTCTCATTTTAAGTTGTACGCTTCTCTACCGCACCCTTTAATTTGTCACACATTCATATTTAATATCTCAAAAAAAAACCCAAAAAACCTCGTGGTTTATCCCAAAAAAAATTAACGAAGTTCTAGTAGACAAAAGATGAGAGAGTATCTCAAATGGAAGAATGCTGCGATTCCTTAACAAGTAAATATCTTAACTCATATCAAGAACCAGACACATGTTTTACATGTCTTTCATAACATGATGATGTGTTGTTACTTTGATTAAGATCATGAACACAAACCTCATGTATAAATTAAACACATAGCTCTTCAAGTATATTTTTCAAGGGCTCAAATTATTTCCTCAAAGTTAATACTGTAAAGAGAGATATGGATAAATTAAATGCAGGCAAGCAGTAGGCCGACCATGGAGATTTTTTTTTACTGGCCATCATATATTTATGTAGTAAGTATTAGTAGGTAATATTAATAGAACACGTACTGTAACCTAACTACGACTATACCTTAACACATGCATTGTCAATGCACCTTTGTCACAATCATACCTCAGCACATGCACTGCCACTTTGTACATTTGAGTCATCCTTCAATCACTCTTTATCAATTCTTGAGAGCGACTACTTTGACTTAGCTAAATTGCAATCAACCCTATCTTCAAGTTAAGAATGCCCGCCTCAAGATTTCGTGAGCTATAACTCTAATACACAATATTTCATGGCCTGGACAGATGGCCTAGCTAGGAATATCCAACTGGGCTGAGGAATTATCTGCATGGCCCAAACCATCAACACTTGAGTATGTACCATGATCCACATAGCTGTATGAATCATGAATAAAAATTACATTATTTGAGTACTGAAAGTACATTATTTTGTATACTATCAAATAATGTACATTCAGTTTATTTGTATGTAGTTAACAGTTTATTTGTTTGTAGTTATCATGTTATGTGTCTCTAATTATCATATTTTGTGCCTTCAATATGTTTATGTTGGAAAAAATAGCAAAAAATGACATTTTAAGTGGTACAAATATATGTGAGGTCAACTTCCGATTGTGGTACAAATATATGTGGGGTCAACTTCCGATTTAGGTCGGATCAAATTGGATTCTGGTTCTTCGTAGTTAGACGCAGAGATTGAAATTGCATGCGGAAAGCTTTAGAGTAGAGCGTTTTTCAAGGCATATTGACTTGTATAGCATAGAGGTTTTCTCTCGCCCGCAGGGATGCAAACCTCGCGTAAATTATTAGCGAATCCCCTACCCTAAATAATCCACCTTTCACCTACACAAATAAATTATTAGCGAATCCCCTTAAATAATCAACCTCTCGTCCACTGAGACTCGAACACATCCCCTTCCATATGGGAGTGCAATCGAGTGTCACTAGACAACAAGATCTTGGCATAGTAATTGTGAGTTTAGTTAGTGTTTGATAAATTGCGGATTATATTATCATATTGCAATCAAAATGCTAATTAAAGATAATAACTTTTTAAATTTAAAATAACAGCTATTTTCCTATATACAATGCACTGTTATTTTGTCGCTCAATATATTCATTCCTTCATCTTAGTTCCTTGGATTTTTTTTTTTTTTGTAAACTCACGAGGTCTTTCTCTGTCCGTTTAATTAACGCAATTGTCGTGGCCAAATCCAATAACTCCCATAAAATTAGAGGTTGTTTGTATAGTTAATCATAGAGGTTAAGACATAAATTAAGAAAAATTAAATTCACTTGCTGGAGAATTATATTATTATTAGGCTTACACCTAGCTCGGCAAGTCAATCTAGGAGCTTGCATAGAGTTATTAAAAAGGCAAGGCTCGACAAGTCGAGTTAGGAGATCAGCATAGTTATTAATAAGTCATATGACTCAAGATGATTAAATAATTAATCGACCTAGTAGTTCGGTCGATCACATGGCTCTAAATATACTTAATAACTAGTATGATATCAGAGTTAATTGTACTCAACAGATTATGCAATACGATGATACTTCTCAAAACAGATTGTGTCAAATCCAATTTAGACCATAACTAAGTCATGATGAAAAAAGTGAAGTTTGTGACACATCGGTTCATGCAAGGTGGATCTGGGATAAAATACATAATTTATATATTGAATGCCCACAATTTACGTACTGAATATTCACAATTTAAAATTGGAATAATTATTATGCAAATTATGAACATTAGTATATAAAAATTGTGACTATTAGTATATAAATTGTGTAATTTGGATCTGGTTCCACCTTATAAGGTAGACCCAGGTTTAGAATAATTTGCCTTAATACTCCAAAGAGGCTGAGTTTAGGGGCTCTTTTATTGATTTAAAAATCCCTATGGATTCAAATTTCATATCATGCTTGTGAAGATATTCATGATTTGGCGCAAATTATGCTGCAGACTGTGGTCTATGTTTACAATTTTAGAATTCCGCATTCGCAATTTTAAATCTCAATATACAGAATTACTTTACTCTATATTCTCAATTTTTGAACTCTATATTCATAATTTTGTTATATAGATTCAAAAATAGTGTTATATTGTTGAATATAGATTATGAAATTGTGAAAATAGAGTTCTAAAATTGTAAACATGGACTGGGGTCCACCTTGCAAGGTGGACTCGGATCAATGACATAATAACCGATGATTTGGGGATTCGTGCTCCTCGGCTCTATTATTGAATTTGAAGACCTG
>NXFB01000026.1:313779-326460 GCA_002525835.2 Ipomoea batatas | reverse complement strand
ATTACTTTTACTACTACTGCTGTTGTTATTTATATACATATTGACATATATAACATTACTTATAAAGAACATTTATATCGTTTGAATACTTATTTCATTTCTACTCTTTAAGCGAATCAAACATTGTAATACAAGTCATGAAGTCTATTTCTTCAACATGGTTGCAGTAAGCGCTAGTCAGGCAATGGAGTGCCTAGCGCCTAACTAAAAAAAATCAGTACATGTGTGTGGATGTATATATATATATGTACATATATATATATGTATATGTATATGTACATGTACATGTACATATATATGTACATGTACATGTTGTACATGTACATATATATGTACATGTACATATGTACATGTACATATATACATGTACATATATATATATATATATATATATATATATATATTATATATATATATAATATATATATATATATATATATATATATATATATATAATGAAAAAAAAATAGCAAGGCCGAGCCAACCGGAATGGACGAATTAACTCAACCGAGCTGAGTTATGTGGTAGGCAGCTGTCTAAGTGGCCAAGTCAGCCGAATTAGGCGCTAGGTGGGCGCCTAGGAGCGAAATCGCCACGGTCTGTGCGCCTAGACCAATTGTTGCAATAGTGTTTTTCAACGAACCAAGGAATGGAATAGAATATTATTCAATATCCATTACCTATTTAATTTCTTATTAAATAACATTTTTATTCATTCAAAATCTATTTTGTAAACTAAACATGCGGTAAGTGTTAAGAAGATAAGATGATTTATTCACTGTATGTGGTTATTTGATCGATAATATAAATTATTGTACGTTGAATGTGCCTTATGAAAACTTAAGTATAATAAATCAATATAAATGTAATTGTTAATTATAAAATAATAATTTTATAATAAAATAATTACACTATTTTATTATTAAATATTTATTTATTATTAAATATTTATTTAATCTTGCAAAGTAAGTTATTTGAATAATACATTTGTAAGTTTAATTTGAAATTCTAAAATTTGGATCAAGAAGATACGGGTCAAAATGTCTTATTTGGTAGTCTGTTGTTGAATCATTCTTATTTAGCATCGAAATCCAACTTGGTCGGCTGCATTCTGTACGCGGCGTCTGCCGATGCATCCAATATCTCTACCTACACAAATATTGTTTCTTGACAAGTTCACAACTTCAATTCTTTTTATCTTATTTAATTGTTGTTCGTACTCAAAAAATAATAATAATAATAATAATAATAATAATTGTTGTTCTTTCTCTCTCCCTATTTATTTATTTGTTTGTTCAAAAATTTTCGCCTGTCTGACTAGAAGCAGATAACTTGTATGTACATTTTTATCTATATTCTATTTTTAATTTTTTCCCATTTTACTCAACTATTAATCTATTATAGTGCCAAAGACCTTGTAGTCTAGTGGCACCCGGTGTCTGATGGGAGTGGGTTCGAGTCTCAGTGGAGTCAACTGTTGACACTCTTTGTGTTTCAGTAGGTTGAGAAAGTAGCTATGAACAGATACTACATTGTAACAGAGTCGGTAGTACTCAATAGTTGGTGGGTTTAGGCATAAGATATATGAGTATCAAAGTGGTTATTATTGTTTGGTTGATAGGTTTTAGAATATTACTATGAGTTTGGAATGCCCCATTAATTGGAAAACTCATACCCTAATGAAATAAGGGTGTGTTTGGTTGGTGGGTTTAGACATAAGGAATGGGTATGAAAGTGATTGTTTGTGTTTGGTTGATAGGTTTTGTGAATGCTACTATGGGTTTGGAATACCCCATTAATGACAAAACCCATACCCTTATTAAATAAGGGTTTCATCCCCCTTGCTCCTTTCTTCCTCAACCATTAACAATCATTCTCATTCCACCCAATTACCAAACATGTTAAATACTTTCACCAAAACTCATTACCATTACCAAGTATTTGATACCCATTCCGATTCCGATTCCCATGTGCGAACCAAACGCACCCTAAGAGTTTCATTCCCCTTCCTCCTTTCTTCCCCAACTATTAATAATCATTCCCATTCCACCTTACTACCAATGCAAATATGCAAAATATTTTCACCAAAACCCATTACCCTTACCAAGTATTTGATACCCATACCGATTCCGATTCCCATGTGCGAACCAAGCACACCCTAAATTATGAATTTGATCAGTTTTTATTTTTTAACTTTCTTGAATTCACTAAGGCCTTCCTCAATAGTGGTGAGTTTTTGAAGAGATTTTGCAGGTGTGATTAGGAAAGAGAAATGAGAGTGGAGGAAAAAAAAAAACAAAATACAAAACTGAAAAAAAAAAAATACATTTACGCACCCAGGCGGGCGTGAGACCTGCACCTCACGTGGTTTCTTTCCACAATGGGCCCCACTCCCACTGCCAAAATCTCTCATTTTGCAGGAGAAAATTTTCCCCAAAATTCTCCCTCACATTTGTTAAAAACCCACTCCCTAGTTTTTACTATTCCAAAATCTTCCTAAAAACAATTAATGGGGATGGCCTAAGGGTGTGCTTGGTTCGTACATGAGAATCAAAATCGGAATGAGAATCAAATACTTGGTAATGATAATGGGTTTTGGTGAAAGTCTTTTGCATATTTGGTAGTAGGGTGGAATTGGAATGATTACCAATATTGATGCTTGGTTGTGTATGACCCTATAATAATTGGAATAAATGTTTTAAAAATACAAAAATAAAAATTTAAGGCAATTGATCCTAATATAATGACATCCAAAGCATCAATATGAACAAAAAAAATCAAAACAAAAATCTAAAAGTACTAATTCAAACTTAAAAATTTGATTACCAATAAGATGGAATGGTACCCTTTTTTAATTAGAGAATGAAATTTTTAATTGAATGGGTAATCAAATCTAATAGTTGTGTTTTAAAAAAGTTGTCAATCAAACACCGACTATGACTTGATTCTCATTCATAGTGCATGCGTAAACCCATAAATCATACACACCCTAAATTTAGTCCAAAATGTTTGAAATATCTATATACAGACAATTAGACAAATATATAAAGTTTTGTAAAATGATAAATTGATAATATTCTTAGCATGTTGTACATGTTGAATTTGTCCGAGTTGAAAAAGTCTGAAGACAAAGAAAAATTGTTAAGCTGTCGATGTGTAAAAGTTTAATTAATTATATTTTCTTTGTTATATTATATGTGTTTAATTTAATTTAAAAAGTATTTGTTCGAATCATTTATAATTCATATTTTTACATGAAGAATTAATTTAATTAATATTGCCAATGATAATTTGAAAAACTAGCAAAGTTGATTGGTTCTCGGATGAAGCTAGAACTACAATCACTGATGTATATGAAGAATAAGGCTAAGTGATCACTAATGTCAAAAATAAATAAATAAATAAAGGAACTACATTGGCTTTAATTCTTTTCAATCTTTTGAGAAGATACGTGGATGAGAACTATATTGTTTGTATTCAATTACTCAAACTATAACTATATAGATTATAAATGTATATATAACAAGAAAGTCACATATATACTGGGATATAGAGACTCATAACATAACTCAACTACATAGAGTCATAATACTCATTTTTAAGACTAAGGATATATCAGTGGGTTAAGATAATGGTTATGAGAGTACTATGGATAGAACTAATGACTTAAATAAAAGTTATTAAAGTTAGTAATGATTTTTGGATAATTATGGGCTATTATTGGAGGTATTAGGATTATTGTTGATGGTGGAGAAATGTGTTGGAATTATTATTATTAAAGGATGAAGATTAAAAGATTAGACTAAGGAAATATCAGTGGGTTAAGATAATGGTTATGAGAGTACTATGATGGAATGGGTTAGCATGGCTATTAATATTAATATTAATAGTTAATGAATAAAGATTGGTTGGTTCGCAGGTTTCCTATTGAAGTGGTTAGCTTGAGAGTTGAGTCTAAGATCGGTTGTTAGAGCTTGAGCTTGAGGTAAGTTTCTATGTCCGTTCAAACTACTTTGCCCTATCAAATATGTTATTTTCTGTTTGTGCCCTTAAACTGTTTTGAAAATGCATTTGGGTTTAAAAGTATGATAAATAGCAAATTTGTATATTCTATGTTGACTTGTGATTTATAAACCTACATATGTATGTATGCATGCATGCATGCATGCATGTATGCATGAAATCATTATGGAAAACTGTATGAGTGGAGCTATATTTATATTTGGAGGATATAAACTATATTTATTTTGGAGGATAAATACTATATTTGACATAAATCATATTTTGGAAAATATATTACATATACCCTATGTTATTTTGAAAATTATATTTGAATAGTCTATGGGCAATAGAAATATTTATGAAAACCTATTTTCAAAGAATATTATTATTTTGGAGGAATAAAGTATAAAAATGTACTTATTTTGGAGGTTTATCTTTTTTTGTGTTTGATTGTGGCATGAATTGTGATTAGGGCTAAGGCTTAATGTTGGAATTAAACCTGGTAGAAATCATCTTGGATTAGTATTTGAGGGGTAACCTAGTAAAAATCATCTTGGGTTACTAGGACTGGTTTACCACCCGCTAGGCTTGGAATCCTAATTAGGGGGTGTGCACACTTAGGGTAGTGGTCCTGTTTTCACATGTGGTAAAGTGGGGGTTGTGTTGTGCTCAGTAGTGGATTGTTGTTCACTTAGGGCTTCACTGAAATGATGTCCCTACACCACTATTGTGATATTGAGATTGAGATTGAGATTGATTATGATTAGGATACCTCCACTTATTTATGGTGATATATTGATATTTGAAAAATATGATTTGAATTCCTCCCTATCTATAATTATTGACATATATGTTTTTTGAATGACTTATGAGAAAGTCTATACTGGAAATGATTATTTGAGAATATCTATATCTTGAGATGAGCACTTGTTGAGTAAACTATATGTATGAATTCCTCTATACACCTACATATACTATGCTTTGGAAATATTTGTAAGAAATGATAAGGTTTATAATCCTCTATACTTGAAAACTATTTTTACCTTGAGAATTTCCCTTACTTATGATATTGTGAGTAGCGATGGTTTATAAAATTAATATATTGCTTTAAGTAAATTTAATATTATACTTGAGAAAGTATATATCTTGCTTACTTTAGGTGTTGAGTTAAACATTTCGACAACTATTATCTTTGATGGAAAGTCCTTTTGGAAATAGTCCTTTAAGTTTTTGGCTAAATGATTTCTATAGTACAATCTACTTAAGTATCAAAATCTATTTATAAGGTATATATATATTTTCCAAAGTATAAATGCATTATTTTACAGGGCGTAGTAGAGCTTACTTAGCATTTTATGCTAATTCTATTTGTTTGTGTTTTCCAAACCTTGTTCTTTTCAGGACTTGATATATGTGACTCATTTTGAGAGCGCGACGTAGAGCTAATTGCTCTTGGAGTTGTCTCTTGGTTTAAACGGATTAGTTTAGAATCCAAATTATTGCGTTATAGTGGTTTTGTATTTCATCAATAGTGAATTCTTGTAATATGGATTGTGGTTAGAAAGCTTTGTAGCTTGTACGCTTGTGTTTAGTGAGTTAGCCTGAGCGTAGCGTGACACCCCATAGTTTAAGTTTTAAATTTTCGCTTTCGCATTTATTTTCAGTATAGTTAGTAAGAAAGAATTGTATATTTATGGTTTATTCATGTATTAGAAGTTGGGGTGTTATAGGCCTTGTGACAGTTAAGTATTGCAATGCACCTGCCAAGCTCCTGTACTGAGTGGGATCATCATACAAATCTGTACTGATAGAGGTGGGTCTCGAAATAGATAAAAGGGTTGCAATAGGCTTGCAATCTGTCATACCAGCACGTTTTAGGATGTCTGTCATGTATCTACGTTGTGAAAGTAGAATACCATCAGCACACTTGATTGTTTCAATCCCAAGAAAAAAATCAGGCTCTCCATGGTCTCTAATTTTAAAAGTATTAGATAGCTTAGAGAGCAGAGTGTTCATCTCAGCCTGATCATTGCCCATAACCAAAATATCATCCACATAAACTAGTAAATAAACAGTGGTAGAGTCTTGAGAAAAATAAAACAGCGAGACATTAGTCTTAAAAGCTTTAAAACCAACAGACAACAAAAAAGTGTATAGACGATTAAACCAAGCCCTTGGCTCCTGCTTTAAACCATACAGAAACCTCTTTAATAGATAGACATGATCAGGGAACTGAGCATCAATATAGCCTAGGGGCTGATGCATATAATCAGTCTCACTCAAAGTACCATTTAAGAATGCATTATGAACATCCAGTTACCTCACAAACCAACTAGAAGAGAGAGCTAGAGACAGAAGTAACCTGACAGTAGTGGGTTTAACCACTAGACTGAACTATCAAAAAAATCTTGTCTAGGAACCTAATTAAACCCCTTAGCCAATAGTATGGCTTTATGCCTCTCAATGGAGTCATCCACTTTTCTCTTGGTACGGAAGACCCATTTACAACCAATGACATTCATAGCAGGCCTGGAGGGAATAAGACACCATGTCTGATTATGTAAGAGAGCATTAAACTCTTGATCCATTGTTTCCTGCCGTTCAGGATGCTTGACTGCCTGTGAGTAGCATGTGGGATCAGGAGGGCAAACTTTCAAAGTCAAACCTGCAATGGGGGCACGAGACTTGCTCCTGGTAGCCATGGCATGAGTTCGTTCAGTCGGGCGTGTGGAGCGACCACGTGGACGGACACGAGGCCGTTTTTCAACCACAGTAGTAGGGAGAGAGGAAGCCACCGGAGGAGAATCAGTGGGAGAACAAGGCGGGTGCAACACCGACTCAGGCCAAGGACGTGACACAGTGTCTGAAGAAGCTGTAAAACAGTCTTAGCAGCAAAGGGAAAAACTGTTTCATCAAACCGAACATGTCTGCACATATATATCTTATTAGTCTATAGGTCCATGCACCTTATACCCCCTAAAAAACTCAGGATATCCTAGGAAAACACAGGGAGTGGACCTATAAGATAGTTTATGACCATTGTAAGGATGCAAATGAGGAAAACATAAACAACCAAACACACAGAGAAAAGAATAGGACGGAGGAGAATTGTGCAATAAAAGATAGGGACTGAAATTCTGGAGAACGGAAGAGGGAATTTTGTTAATAAGAAAAACAGCAGTTTCAAAAGCAAAATTCCAAAAACTAGAAGGCATAGAAGCACGAGCCATGAAGGCAAGACCAGTTTCAATAACATGCCTGTGTTTTCGTTCCACACTGCCATTATGCTCGTGGGTGTATGCACAGGATTGTCTATGATTAAAACCAAGTTGCACAAAAATAGAATGTAGGTTCTTATACTCGGCAAATAAATCAGATTGAATAGCCTTAATCTTACGACTAGAAGAACATTCTACTAAGCAACGAAAACGATCACAAACAACATATATATCAGATTTCAATTTCATAGGATAATACCACATAAATCAAGAATAGTCATCCACAAAAAGTCATCCAGGGCCCATGCTTCTAAGGGGCCCACCACCTCTGCCCATCACTTATATATATACTATTGAATATCAATATAAGTACTCAATATATATTAAGGTTAACAAATTCTAACTTAGTATAGTTGGATGGACTTATGGTTAATATACTTAATATATATACCTGATGACCTCATAGGGTCGAACTCCTAAGTGTACAATTCTATTAGATTTTTTCTTCCTATCTTTAGAAGATGAATTTAGAGATATTAATTGTAAGTTATGAAATTTATTTCTATTTCTAATTGTATTTTTTGAGTTGTAACTTTGTGATTTTTTTTTACCTTTCTATAATTGTATTGATATTTATAATATAGATTAATTTGTGCTTCATATTAAATTTTGAATCCATTTCAATCGAGTAATTTACTATTTATATTTAAAATGCGTTATTTTGTGAAATTTATAATGAGTTATATATATGTAACATATTTTGTGATTTAGTTATATATAAAATTTGTTTTAAAAGATAGTTTACTTTGTTATGAATTATCTAGTCAATGTAGTTTAGAAGTTCTACTGTGCGTCATTGTATTCAAATTAATCTTTAAAAAAAAACTTGAAATTGATCTAATTAACAAAAAAAGTATTTATAAATATGATATCAATAGAGAAATGTCTAATTTATAATGTGTTTTCCATTCGAACTATTTTATCCAATTAATTATGTTTCATATTTAGTTATGAATATCATTTATCACGTTTTAATGTGTTTTATTTATTGCTCACAATAATTAAGATGTCATGCTTTGCTCTTATTTGTAAGTTTTATTTTGTAAATTTTTATTAATAATTACTTTATTATTTACTATAAATCTATAATAACAATGTGATTGTCTATAACCTTACTTGGTTTTAAATTGTTTATTCGTTTTTATAAAGTATAATTCTTTATTTATGAAGACATCAATGTTGTTATTAATTATTTTGCATTTACTAAAGAATCTAGAGTTGTTTTCATTATTATTTTTGTGTACGCAAAAATGTTAAGAACTTATAAATTTTATTTCAAATTATTTGATATTAGCATTTTTTTTTTCTTATTTAATTTAGGGCCCATTTTCGTTGTTACGCTCCGGACCTATAAAATGATAGGATCGGACCTGATTGAACATTACTTGTCTTAGAAATTAAACTTAGAACACTCAGAAGCATCTATACAGCGTTCATCAAGCGCCATCAAATCAGTCATTTTTCTTTAAATATTTTATACCCAAGTTGGTGACAAACGGCAAAGACTAACAAATGGACCTCGTCATTAGTAATTTAACTAAGGTAAATGTTACACACTCTACAATACCATTATCTATTAGTCACTTTCGAATTTATTTTTATGGGTTAATAATGAATTAGCTGACCACACCTTGAGTTACTAAAATTTTTTTGTATCTAATAAAGAAAATGACATGTCAAAAGTAACCAATAAAGAATTGTAATTGTTGGGGTTTCTAGCATGGTCTTTAATTAATCAATAATTAACTTATTATGGCTACCATTAGACTCAATCTATTAATTATTATTGTGCTTATTTTGCGCAAAGTTTTAGGGTTAGTTTGGAAACTCGACAAATGACTTCCAAACGTCATTTTCCAAATTTTCCCGTGTTTAGGTACTCAAAGAAAATAAAGTCAAACAAAAATACGCATGCATTTTGGTCAACGAAAAAAATTCAATCTAACAAAAAATATCTTCCTAGATTTTTAGTTGAAAGACATTTTCTAGATAATTTATTTTCTCGTCTCTTTCTTTTCTCTCATTTCTCTTCAAGCTAGTTTTTATATTATTATTACCACCACCACCACCACACAACCACCATCACTTATTCACCACCACCACACAACCATGAGTCCATGACCACACCATCACCACAACCACCACCAGTACCACTCCCATAACCTCCACCACCACCACCACAACCATCACCATCACTACAACCACCACCAATACCACCCCATAACCTCCACCACCACCACCACAACAACTACGCCACTTATTATTATTATTATTATTATTATTATTATTATTATTATTATTATTATTATTATTTTATAACAAATAATGAAATTTCTTAACTTTCAGTCAAATAGAAAAAAGGTAGTTTTTTGAATGAAAATCAAACACCAGAAAATTAAAATGTTTTCCGAAAAATGAATCTTTTTTTTTTTAAATCATTTTGTAAAAACCAATTTTAAGGTTTCCATACGGGGCCTTAGTCTTTTTTCTTTCATTAATATTTCTTGGAAAAAATGGTCAAATTGGCTCCCTAAATCAAACGAATAGTGCAATTGAGTCCCCTAAGTAAAAAAAAAAAAATCCATTTAAACCCTTAAATCGACAAAAATATTCAATTGAGTCCAGAATTACCTTATTAGCAAGTCATTTCATCACCAAGCTAACAAATGTCCTTTTTTAATTTTTAATTTTTAATGAATTATTTTATTTAAGAGAAAATTACACTTCTGGTCCTATGACTATAGAGGTCATGTTAATTTCAGTACTTGACTTTAAAAATTAACAATTTAGTCCCTAACTATGCAATTTTTAACACATTTGGTCCACCCGGTCAAATCACTGAAAAAACGTAAACCTTTTTAAATTATTTATTTATAGGGGTAAAATGGTCAATTGACGTTATAAAAAAGGGGAAAATCATCTAGCCGGCATGACATTGTGAGGTCGAGATCGAAATTACTCTGTATTAAACTTGTTTTGAATTCATTTAAGGAGGCTTGCAAGGAGTTGAGATCGAGTCGTCTGTTCCTAAAGCTACTGGAAGCCGTGCTAAAGATGGGAAATAGATGAATGTGGGAGCAATACAAAGAGGAGCCAGAGCATTCAAGCTTGACGCTATCCTAAATTAAAGCTGGCAGACGTGAAGGCTAGTCTGGTTTCTACCACATGCCGATTCCGGCGTTCAACCCTCCCGTTTGTTCGTGGGTATAAGCGCATGATTGTCTGTGTAGGATGCCAAGAGATTCAAAACAGAATGGAGACGGCGATATTCTCTGCCTAAGTCAGACTGGATGACTTTGATAGAACGCGAAAACTGACGTTCTACCATTGCCCGAAACACATTAAACATTTTATATATATCTGATTTCACCCTTAATGGATAAAACCAGGTGTAGCGGGAATAATCGTCTACAAAGAGAACAAAATAACGACATCCAGAAGCAGAAATAACAGGTGATGGACCCCAAATGTCCGTGTACAATAAATCTAGTACATTTTGACTACTACGCAAAACTCTATCTAATGGAAAACGGGATGATTTCCCAAGCTGGCATGTCGAGCAAACTTCTGACGAGGTGGCTTTATTGGTAGTAACGGGACACTATTTTAAGACGCGCTGTAGGACTTGACTGTGCAAGTGACCCAAATGTTGATGCCAGACTACGAATGACGCTCTAGCGGAGAAGAATGCATTATGACCACGAGGAATCAACAGCTTGTACAGCCCGCCCGCAGTGGACCCCCTAATAAGAACCGCTTGAGTTTTGTAGTCCTTCACAAGAAACAGATTTTTATGAAACTCGAAATACACGTTATTTTCATTAGTAAATCTGTAAACTGACAATAAAGGGAGAGATAATTTAGGGACATGAAGGATATTTGACATATGAAGTTTATGAGAATCAAAATGGATAACCGTGCGACCCACACTAGAAACGCCCAAACTTGCGCCATTGCCGACCTTTAGAACATCGTTGCCGGTGTAGACATCGGAATGATCAAGCATATGCGCATCAGGAGTCGCATGCGACGTCGCCCCGGTGTCGGGATACCATGACTCAGTCGTCGTTGGTGCCACCGCCTTGCAGGAGTACGCCATGTGTGCGTGAGTTCCCGGCCGATCATCATAACGTTTGTAGCAGTATACGACGGTGTGGCCGTGTGACTGGCAAATCTGGCAGAGAGGAGAGTTGCTGCGTCCGCGACCTTGAGCACCACTGCCTCTGCCATGTCTATGCCGTCCGCGACTAGACGAGGGGTGGCGACCACCGGTACTGGTGCCAACTCTGCCACGACCTGCGTAAAAAGCTGCCGGCGATCCTGCTGGTTGCGACGCATCCGCCACGGCAAAATCATCCGACTGGATGAACTCTTGAGCCTGTAGGTGGTCGACGAGTTGTGGAAGGGTGACTGGTGTGCTGACGGCGGTCAACGAGCTTGCCATGGCTTAGAACTCCGGGCGCAAGCCGCGGAAAACGTATAATATATGTTCATCAGCCAAGAGTGGACGACCGGTGAGGGAGAGAGCTTCGACCAACATCTGCGCTTGACCCAAGTACTCGGCCGCCGTGCAATTACCTTGCCGGAGAGTTTGGAATTGTCCAAGAAAACTCAGACAGCGAGATCGGAAGGATGACGCAAGGGCTGCCGTGATGGAGTCCCAAACGACATGGGAGGTGTCTTTGCCGACGGCCAAGTACATTACCTCGTTTGTGAGCGAGGAAACGATCAGCGATAGGATCACCTGGTCTTGCTGGATCCACGCCAAGTACGCCGGACTGGGAGAAGATGGCAGCGTGGTGGTTATGGCCGTCGGAGCAGCGGGAGGAGTACTCGCCAGAGGGCACAGCAGACTCCCATCGAGGTAACCAAGTAAGCCCTGGCTACGAAGGAATGGCACAATTTGTGTTCGCCAATAGAGGTAATTTCAGGCATTTAACTTGATAGAGAGGAAGTGGTGCGCCGGCGATGGGGAAGGCGCCGGCAACGGAGCAGCGATGGCGGTGGCGGTGGTGGTGACTGTGCCATCAGTCATTGGTCTATTCATGGTGGTGTTTTACATGAAAGGAGGAGGAATAGTAAAGGGAATCCTAACCTAACGCAATTGATACCAAATGAACGATTGTTTTACTATACTAACTGTTACAAGAGAGATAGAGTTCCTATATGAGAGTTAGCATAAAACTCTCATAACCTATAGGAACCTATTATTGAATGAATAATAACCACAACTATAACACCATATAATATAACACATGTAAATAGAATATCACTAATACTCAATTACACTATTCGTTTGACTTAGGACTTAGGAGACCAATTTTACCCTTTTTCCATATTTTTTAAATTTAATTAATAATAATAATAATAATAATAATAATAATAATAATAGTATTATTAA
>NXFB01000026.1:148542-168145 GCA_002525835.2 Ipomoea batatas | reverse complement strand
TACGCGTGTTCGCCCTTAAAAATCCTCTTACGAGCATCAATTCTGTCGTAATGCTTAGCACCACCTTCCCTGGAAGAAGTGACCATCTTTGGAGACAACAACATGAGGCTAGGGGTCTTAAAGTGAGTATTGAAGTAAGCTGCTAGCTATCCATATACATAATGGATGGGGAAGGGGGTGCCGATTTGACCAGGAGAGAAAGACTCTGAAACCGAGTTTAACCCGTAGTAGATGCTGGCAAGGACTGGAGGTGCGAGGCATACCTTAATCCCTCTCGCCATTCTGCACGCCATATTAAAAGTCTCAGGGCGAATGGTTGCCGTGGGGTCGCCCGGTAGTACGAACGTACAGAGCCAACACGCTAGAAATGCTGCTAAGTAGACTTCCTGTTCAAGATTTTGGGGGATGTTTAGTTCAACGAAGGGTGCTTTACTCACGTGCGACCATCTAGGAGTAGTTTCAAGGATCCCGCTCGGGTTGTGAGTAGCCTTTGGTCGAGATTTCTTATTCTCTAGGTGGAGGAGCTGGATATCTTCGGGTTTTCCTGCACCAGAAGTCGATCCATCGGGATGCTTGAATAAAAGTGGTGTGATTTTCTTGTTGAGTCAAATGGAAAAACGCCTCGAGTAAGTGCGCACAGCATGTGTATGAACCCTTGTTCAAGTCCAAGGCGTTTGGGATGCGCTCGTCGTAGATATCCCCAAGCAATGGCAACCCTCCAAGTATGTACAAATCTCGCAGCGATATGGACATCTCGCCGCAGGAGGTAATCAATGTGTTGGTTCGTGGGCACCACGCTTCGCAAAAATCTTGGACAATGTCAACGTTGCGGTCATATGTGAATAATGACGCGAACACGGCATCATATATCATGCCTTCCCTTAGAGGTTTTCTGAAGAGGTTAAGTACATCTTCAGCCCATTCCCAGTAGTCTGGAGTGTAAATAAATTCGCCTCTAAAATCGATGTCGTTACCCCACTTGACCTCATCATCAATTATGCGATTCCCCAGCGTGGGAAGGATGTCCGTGGAAGGTTCGTGTTTCAATCCCGGTTGCAAAGTCCACACTTTGGACGGTGGAATGTTATACTCAGGAGTCCAATTGCGTTCGTGGTACGACACCGTGAGCTTTGGCGGTGAAGGGGATGCAAGGGGATGATTGACGGTCAATGTGACCTTATGGTCACTCTTGGTGCTCGTTATCACCAATTTCCTTTGTCCTTCGAACCATTGGTCTTGAAATTGCACCATCTTTGAGCCGCGTCGAGATTATGTCAAGATTGAGAGTAATTACTGAGAAAAGAGTAATGGGGACAATGATTAAAATTCTTATCATTGTTATAATCATTATTAATAGAGTTGTTATTATTATTAGTATCTAAAGCATGACATAATAATAATAATAATAATAATAATAATAATAATAATAATAATTATAATTAACATTATTGTTATTTAGAATCATGGGAATTAAGAAGTAAAGAAAAAGCCAAAAAAACTAGGGATTAAAACAAAAAGAAAAAAAAAACGTGAAAACAAGATGAAAAAAAAAAAGAAATACGAAAGAAATAAAAGAACAAAAGATCAAACGAAAAGAAACGAAAAAAAAAACAAAGAGAAAAAAACAAAGGCAAAAAAAAAAAAACGAAAAAAGAAAACAAGCACAAAAAGGAAAAAACGAAAAGGAAAGTTAAAACATACATCATATATATTAAATATATATATTTAAAATGTATGTTATGTGTATGAAAAGTGAGAGTGGTGAGGTGGTGCTGTAGAGTGAAGGTGATATATGTGGGCCCTGCTTAAATGTTGTTTCACTCTCTCTAAACACGACAACAGCATCATTGTGAAGAAGGATGGCAGTTGTGCTATCACGTGAATATCTTGAGCCCTGTAAACAAATAAATGCTTTTCTCCAGTAACCAAGAAGTCTGTAAAATGAAGCTTTTCCTCGATCACAGCAGCATCGACGGCATAGAAACGGAGACAAGCAAAAGTAAAACCCCAGCAGACTCTAGACTCCACCTTTGCACCGTTGACATTAATTCCTCCAAGGAAACGGTCACCGCCGCCGACGCGCAATACTCCCACCTTCAAGTCCACCGCGCCAAGAGTAAAATTTCCGCCCACGACCCCTTCAATTCGCTGCAAAGAACTCCGGCGTCGATGCTCGAGCCGCCAAGGACAAGCTTGAGCTGAAAGCCATCAGGGGTGGGGCTACGAGCTATACTGCCTTGGAGAGAAAGGCGGAGTTATATGATAAGCTAGTGAGAGGAGAGCTTTCTGATGAAGAAGATCAAGAGAAGTATTGTGTTGATTTCCTTCGCAAGGGCCTAGAGCAAGAAGAGCCAAAACAGATCCTCTACATACAGGCGAGGGGCTCCAGCGACCCAGCGAACGAGGCGACAAATTTTTTTTTTTTTGGCGGTCCCGGCAAAAGAACTCCGTCAACAACGGAAATCCGTCAACTCCGAGTAGAAACCCACTCTCGGGCGGCATCAATGATACCGCGCTCCGGTGGTTGTTCTACTCGGCAGACTTCCCGTTGTTCTTCGTTGTAGCAATTTGACAATGGAGAAAGAAAATTTCGGTAATATCTTGATTGATTTCTTGTTGTTCTTGAATGTCGCCCTTCTTATTCCTACGAATGAAAATGCATACAGGAGATACTAAGAGTAAGTAATTTACCTGATTGAGGAGCAGATTGCCAGTATTCTTCCTTGCTCTTCCTTGATTCTCTGTTTCGTTGATTGCTGTGGGTTTGGAGGTATTGAAGCAGTATTTATAGTGTACTGTCAAGAGGTGTTGGAGTTGGATTACACTCCTAATGTGATCATGATTGAATGAAAATAGTTGGATAATTGGATTTGAGTTTTGCTGAAATCACGTATGAGATAAATTGGAGTTTTGATTCTGTTATGTCATCCTACGGCTGTTAGTGTTGAAGAAGAGTTTAAATGTTGTAAACCCTAATTTCGTTTGGGGTTAGTTCAGCTCCAGTATGACTCAACTTGATCCAATGATTTTGGGCTCACAGAATGTCCTTGGGCTCATAGAATTAAAAGTTACAATCCCAATTTAACCTTTTGGTGTTGGGCTCATGGAATGTTTGAGCATATAATTGGACTCACATATGATCTTTTATGATTAAAGTGATTTTTTTTTTTTAAAAAATTATCCAGACATGTATTTGGGTTTGATGGAATTTTGGAACATGATAATTTCTCTAATCATTTTAGTTTAATTGGATGTTGAAATTTAAATTGCCGTATGTTTGTAATCTTGGTAAGCATATGGTTAGAGTTGGGCCCGAATGTGGAGTCTGTTTTGAGCATGGATCATCAAGCTTAATGGGTTTAATAAAATTTGATCAATTATTCGACCCATTGACCAAGGTTGTGTCAAATTTTAAATTTCAAGACTTCTTCGCTCCAAGCACATCAAGCGGCATGTCCCGGCAAGTCTCGAGGGGGCAATTTGTAGACACGGAAAATTTGAACCGACAAATGGACCGATTAATTTATTATTGGGCTCAATTTTTGGGATTGATTATTGGACCAATTTAATTAATTGGGTCATGATAATTAAATTAATTTAATTAGCCCAATTAAATTTGATGTTGGGTTATTGAATTAATTGATTAATGGGCCAAGCCCGATTCATATTTGAATTTAACAATAATTATAATTATAATTTAAATATAATTTTATTATATTTGAATTTAATAATTATAATTAATTTGAATTTGAATTAGATGATAGAGTTTTGAACCTGGAATTGATTATGGCAATGTTCATTCCCTTAATTAATTAATTAATTAATTAATTAGGGAGTTTGTTGAGGGAAGTTGGTTGCACACTCCACTATAAATAGAGCCCCTCATTTCACATTTTAAAACACACCTTGGAGATTGAAGACTTGAGAGCTTTTGAAGGCATTGAAGACGTTCTGAAGCAGTTAGAGACTTGAAGTATTTTGACGGTTCTAGTTGAATATCACGCCCTTGAATCCCGGAAGGCCACGCCACTTGAATCCCGGAAAGCTACGCCGTTTGAATCCCGGAAGCTACGTCAGTTGAATCCCGGAGGCTACGCTGTTTGAATCCCGGAAGGCTACGCCACTTGAAACCCGGAGGCACTTTTAGTAGAACACGTCAGTGAAGAATCAGAGGACCATACAGAGATTTTGTACCCGCACATTCAATTACACACACACTGTAACCCGATATTGTGAATATATATACAATTTCGAATTTTTTGTGTTTAAAGAAACTATCCTGGTATTTGACCTCGGAGATGGAATCTTTGATGTATATCTTCTTGAGGTGGGTGATGCCTGTTTGAGGTGTTGTCTACTTCTGCATCCAAAACCAATGACTTGGCAGAGCAAGAGAGTACAAAATTAAAGGGTAATCTCTCTGAAGTGATCTCGAAAAATGTTGATCAATTGAAGCATCTGCATAGTCAAGTTGCTGAGTAGAGAGTTGAACTAGCAAATAATCCTTCCAAAATTAGTTTCTTGGTGAATCAGCTAGAAGTGGACTAGAGAATGTACTCTGCATACCAGGAACTCTCTTCTGCTTTAAAAAAAATGTTCAACTACTTTACCATTGGTCAACATGGAACTCATGGAAAAGAGATTTTAAGAGAGAGCAAATTGAACGATTTGCTTAATGGATCTGAATATGTCCTCACTTGTGGGGATAAGGATGTCGATTGGATGCTTGTTGGTGATGTTCCTTGGGAGATGTTCATTGATACCTATAAGAGGCTGAGAATCATGAAGAGTTCGGATTCCATTGGACTGTCCCAATAGCCATGGTTGAGCAGATGAGTTCATTGTTGATTGAGCAGGAATCTCATTGTGCTTGTCTCTCTCACTTTCATGCTAAGTTGGGCATACAAAGACTTGCATGCTCAGCTTACGGGGGGAGGGGGTGTTGGAGGATGAAAGGTGATAAGTGAGAAGGGCATTAGAGTCCTTTCATCACCATCCATACTCTTCTCTTCTTTATATAGCTATGTAATAAGCAGAATATTTTACCTCTTCTTTGCCTTCATTCAATCTATAACCAACTACTATCACTTCAATAATATTGCTTTCCTCTTCATCTTACTATGCACATTTCATCACATACCAAATAATATCCACAAATTTCCATTCTTAAGCCACGTACCGGATTGCATGCAAAATTTTCCATATAAATATGTTTAGAAATTACCCCATTTGTATATCAACTTCCAAATTGAGATATGCGCATGCACGGCAATTTTGCAGTAGCTTTCAGCAAGGATTCGAGTAGGCTTCACGAGACTCTCCAATCTTCTTCGTGCGCGGTCTTGTTTGTGAGAGTCAAACCTCAACCATGGGAGTAGCAGATTGACCATACTTTTAAGGACGACTGCCTTGGTCAATCGCATCCGAAAAAATTGACCTCGATTCTCACCCATCTTCCGAGGTGGTCAGGACCGACTTTGATTGTCCATATTTCTATAGCCAACTGCTCGACGGAGTCCCTCAGTCGGATTGCATATTGACGACACTTGCATATGCCAAACCAGTGTCTTACGCTCAAAGCCTCAAACTTTTATTATGAGACTTGAAATCAAACATGCATGAAATATGCTCTTTCTATCCCTTGCTAGTTGCTACGTACAGTACATTGCAGCCCATATTTTCAATGAAATATGTTTTCAATCTCATGAAGATAAAACTTTCCTTTTCGTATTTCTGCCACATAATATGCTTTGAGATGGTATTTTGCGTTTGTCATACTTTCTTCATAAGAATAATGGGTCACACTTGCGTGAGTCCGTCTCACGGATCCTTATTCGTGAGACGGATCGAGTCGGGTCAAAGCACCATGCAAATGTCATACTTATATGTGCAAATCTCACACTTATATGCTCAAATATAACACTAATCAAAAATACAATTTTTGTTACTTATAAGGATGAGAGGATAATCAATTCAATAACAGAATTACACAGGTACACAATACCTATACGAGAGTTGGCATCAGACTCTCCTAAACTATAGGTAACAAATATTTGACTAATAACAAACTAATAAACAATAACACATTAAATATAAGTGTACTATATGTAACATGGCTAACACGCCCCCTCAAGCACAAGGTTAGGTGGAGACAACATTGAGCTTGGAGCGGAGAGCCTGAAAACGCGCAGCAGGCAAAGGTTTGGTGAAGATGTCTGCAACCTGATCTTGAGTGGAAACAAATGAGACTGTGAACTCTCCCGAAGCAACCTTATCTCGGACAAAATGATAATCTACCTCAACATGCTTAGTCCGAGCATGAAAAACCGGGTTCGCGGCCATATAGGTGGCACCTAAGTTATCACACCATAGCGTAGCAGGCTGACCTGTGTGTAAACATAGTTCACGGAGAAGTGACACCACCCAAATTACCTCTGCAGCAACATCAGCAAGGCCCTTATACTCAGCTTCTGTGGAAGACCGAGACCCAAGAGATCAGATTCGAACCATAGTAGACTGCATAACCACTGGTAGATTTTCGGTCGAGCGGACAACCCGCCCAGTCTGAATCAGAGTATCCATGTAAGGTGGAGTGGGAAGACTTTATAAGACGGAGGCCCATATCTAGAGTGCCTTAGCTTTAACATAACGTAGCACACGCTTGAGCAGACCCCAGTGTTCAGCCGTCGGAGAGTGCATAAACTGACAGAGCCGATTAACTGAAAATGCCAAGTCAGGACGAGTAATAGTCAGATACTGTAAGGCACCTGCAATGCGACGATACTGCGTAGGATTATCAAACGGCTCGAGAGAGGGCGTAGCGGATTGTGTGACGGCTGCCGGAGTAGACAAAGGTTTACAGTTAGTCATGCCTGCCCGAGCTAGAATATCCTGCATGTACCTCTTCTGAGACAATAAGAATCCGTCAGCAGAAGCTAGGGTCTCAATACCAAGGAAGAAACCAGGAGTGCCTAGATCGCGAATCTTGAAAACAGAAGAAAGCTGATTAAGTAGGGACTCAACTAAAGTAGCATCATTCCCCATCATTATAATGTCGTCGACATAAACAAGCAGGTAAACTCGTGACTCGGCCGCTGTATAGTAAAATAAGGAGACATCTGTCTTCGACGCGGAAAACCCAGCAGAAAGCAAGAAGTCGTGAAGCCGTTTGAACCAGGCACGTGGGGCTTGTTTTAAGCCGTACAACGAGCGCTGCAGATGGCATACATGGCCGGATGAAGCGGGTCCTCATAGCCTGGTGGTTGCTTCATGTACACAGTTTCAGGAAGATGACCATTTAAGAAGGCGTTATGAACATCTAACTGACGTAGGACACAGGAATGTGTAACAGCTAGCGAGAACAGGAGTCTGACAGTCGTCGGTTTAACCACAGGGCTGAAAGTATCAAAGAAGTCCTCGCCTGTGACCTGATTATAGCCTTTTGCGACTAGCCTTGCTTTATAGCGATCAATAGTACCATCTGCTTTCCGTTTAGTGTGATACACCCACTTACAGCCGATTATATTCATCAGCGGAGTTGCAGGTACAAGTTTCCATGTGTGGTTGTGTAGCAATGCATTAAACTCCTGATCCATTGCATCCCTCCAATGAAGATGCTTCACAGCCTGTGTGTAGCAGGTTGGATCAGCGATTGCAGTTAAAGCATAAAATTGTTCTCCGGTTCCTCGTGTCTTTGTACGTGTGCGCATATTATGGCGTGCCACTGATTTCGGATTAGAGGGACCCGGACTCGAAGTAGCTTGAGTAGTTGGAGCTGCAGCCGATATATTAGAGTCAGTCTGAGTCCGAGATGGTGATGTCGGGACATACTGAGTCCCTGATGAGTCCAAATCCGAGGGTAAAGATAATGGTAAAGCAGGGGAATGAGTGTAGACCGGCGCAGATGCCCAGGGTGTATCCATAGCTTGAGACGTAGATGAGTCATGTAAAATATCCTGAAAAGGAAAAGCGGTTTCATCAAAGCGGACATGCCGACAGGTATAGACTTTTCTAGTGAATAGGTCCATGCAACGGTATCCCCTAAAGTTGACCGGATAACCTAGGAAAACACATGGGGATGACCGAAACTCTATTTTGTGACGGTTGTAAGGGCGGAGATATGGATAACAACGGCATCCAAAGACATTGAAAAATTTGTATGGTGGAGTGGTGTTGAAAACTTTGAAGTAAGGGGTTTGGAAGTTTATAGCTGATGACGGCAAACAGTTTATAAGAAATGTAGCTGACTCGAAAGCATAATCCCAAAATTTCAAGGGTGTTGAACTTTGGGCAAGTAAGGAGAGACCTGTTTCGACTATGTGACGATTACGGCGTTCGACTTTGCCATTTTGTTCATGGGTATAAGCGCATGATTGACGATGTGTAATTCCTAATGACTGGAAAAGAGTGTGTAAACGACGATACTCCCCGCCCAAATCGGACTGTATGGCTTTGATAGAACGCGAAAACCGACGTTCTACCATCACCCGAAATAAATTGAAAATTTTATATATGTTAGATTTTACATGCAATGGGTAGAACCAAGTAAACCGAGAGTAGTCATCTACGAACAGAACAAAATAACGAAAGCTAGAATTAGAAAGTACAGGAGACGGACCCCATATGTCCGTAAAGACTAAATCTAACACAGCCGAGCTATTGTTATTAACCCTATCTAGAGGGAATCTAGACGACTTGCCGAGTTGGCAAGCCGAGCAAACACCTAACGAACTAATCTTATGAGACGTGACCGGAACTTGCGTCAAAACGCGATGCAGAGCTTGGCTGTGCGGATGACCTAGACGCTGATGCCAAATCGTAGGCGAGGCTCGGGCGGTGAGAAACGCTTTGTGACCGGGAGGCATAGACAATTGATAAAGACCGCCCGTAGTGAATCCCTTAAGAAGCACCACCTGTGTTGTGCAGTCCTTCACAAAAAAGCAATCTTTATGAAATTCAAAGTAGACGTTATTCTCGTTAGTAAATTTATAAACAGAGAGTAACGACAATGATAAAGACGGGACATGAAGGACATTTGACATTTTTAAAGGATGTGAACTAGAAGGGATAACCGTGCAGCCTATACTAGAGATGTCCAAACCTGCACCGTTTCCCACTTTTAGGACGTCGTTGCCCGTATACGGTTCGGAGTGATCCATGATAGTCACATCGGGTGTAGCGTGTGAGGTGGCACCCGTGTCTGGATACCACGACTCAGCCCCCGTCGGATTCGCGGCCTCACCGGAGTAAGCCGCATTGGCTTGCGTCACTTGCCTCTCGTCATAGCGCCTCCAGCACGTCACCGCCGTGTGACCATGATTGCGACAAATTTGGCACCGCGGCGTGCCACGACCACCGCGATTCTGGTTCCCGGAACCACGACCACGAGACTGCCGCCCGCCACGGCCACCCGATTGGCGTCCACCAGCGCCAGCATTGTGGCGGCCACGACCAGCGTAGAAGACCGCCGGCGATGAGTGCGGCAGAGCAGCGTCAAGACCACCACCCAATTCCTCGGCATGAAGGAATTCTTGGGCTTGAAGATGATCGGCCAACTGAGGAATTGTCATTGGCGTCGCCGCAGCCGTGAGCGTGCTCGCCATTGCGCGGAACTCCGGGCGCAATCCTCGTAGAACATATAAAATCTGTTCGTCGGCAGTTAACGGACGGCCGGCCAGCGACAGGGCTTCGACGAGCATTTGCGCCTGCCCGAGGTATTCTGCCGGCGTTTGGTTCCCTTGCCGGAGGGAATGGAATTGGCCGAGGAGAGATAGGCACCTCGTGCGAGACTGTGAAGCGAAGGCGGTGGTTATGGATTCCCAAACTTCCCTCGACGTTTCTCTCCCCACGGCGAGATACATCACCTCACTGGTGAGTGAGGAGACGATTAGCGATAAGATCGCTTAATCCTGTTGTACCCAGGGGGAGTACGCAGGGTTGATCGTCGGCGGCAATGGGGCAGTAGCGGTCGACGCAGCAGCCAGAATCGTCGGCGGCGAAGCGGGAAGCGAGCCGTCGAGATATCCTAAGAGTCCCTGGCTGCGCAAGAATGGCATTATCTGCGTACGCCAATGAATATAATTCCTGGAAGTGAGTTTTATGGAAATGTGATGGTTGGCTGGGGATAGATTGGTCGCCGGCGGCGGCACAGCGGCAATGGCGGGAGTAATGGTGCCATCGACGATCGGAGATGCCATCGAGAAACCGGCGATAATTTTTCGGAGAAAGAGGATCGTGTATGGCTGATACCAGATGAGAGGATAATCAATTCAATAACAGAATTACACAGGTACACAATACCTATACGAGAGTTGGCATCAGACTCTCCTAAACTATAGGTAACAAATATTTGACTAGTAACAAACTAATAAACAATAACACATTAAATATAAGTGTACTATATGTAACATGGCTAACAATAAGAGAAAAAGTAATACATTTTTCATAATAAGTAATGTTGACAAGTACCTCTCACTTATAAGGGCAAATATAATACTTTTGAGGAAAAATGTAATACTTTTAAATCGAAATGTAAAAGTATTGTATTTTCCCTTAAAAGTATTACATTTACCCTAATAAGTAACAAAAATTTTATTCTTGATTAGTATTACATTTGAGCATATAAGTATGGCATTTGTGCATATAAGTGTTACATTTGCATCTTGACCCGACCCGTCTCATGGTGAGACGGTCTCACACAAGTTTTTGCTAAGAATAATAAGCATACGCCTATGAAAAATGTGCTAGCTATTTTTGGGAGATTGAGTTCGACTCGTCAGAGCAGTAATAGAAAAGAGATAGTTAAAAATAAAACACTTAAAGAAATATTCCGTATAATCATAAATATTGTTAGATATATGCGAAAAATAAAATATATCAAAACTTTATAAAAATATTCATAATAAAGTATGAAACATATAAAAAAATTTATCTATATATATTAAAAAAAATTCAAAAAGCTTTGTTAAAAGAATTGAACCCATAACCTTTATTTTAGCACAAACACACATTTTCAAACTAAACACTTATTTACATTTATCTTAGCACAAACACACATTTTCAAACTAAACACTTATTTACATTTATCTAGTGCAATAAAATAAAGCCATACATAGGTTTCGAACCCGCGTCTTTCAAGTGAATAATACGTGCATTAACCGCCTCAGCTAATGAGTCTATTAGTAATAATATCTGTTTTTAAATATCTATACAATATATGTACTATATATACATATATACATACAAAGACATATATGGGTTAGGGGGTGGGGTGAGTGGGGGCAGCTGCCCCCATGCTGGATCCACCAGTGGTTCAGAGCGACTCGTGACGACCCTCACCCGTCTCTCAAGACGGTCAAGATCAACTTCTGTTGGCCATATTTTTATGGCCGATTACTCGACCTGCTCGGCCGAGTCCCGTAGTCAGGCACCATGCGAATAATTACTTGTACACTATTTAATTAAACTAACTGTCGACCTCCACCAAATCGCGCGACTCAGCTAATATGTTCATCCTTTTGCTATTTAAAATTTCCCTTTTGATGTTGAGATTTTCTTCACTCCTAAACGTACCAACTACACTATGTACATAGCTGATGCCTTGCCTATTACTGCTGAACCCTCTTTTCTCGTAGTTTCAATCTTTTTAGTCAGTTAGAACCACACGACCTTTTGATCGGTCCCCATAGACGGCGCCAATGTTTGTTTTATCTACCTTGGGTCGGTCGAATAGCGGGCCAACACAACCGATTGAATAAATAAAAATAAGTAATGAAAAAGAAAAATAAGTAGAGACAAGGATTTTTATGTGGAAACCAAAATGTGAAAACCACGGGCCTTTTTGGGCGGTGTCAAGCCGAAATTCACTATTTTTTTGTGAGTCAGGTACATGTAAGGTGAAAACCACGGGCCTTTTTGGTCGGTGTCAAGCCGAAATTCACTATTTTTTTGTAAGTCGGGTACATGTGTTGTAGGGTGTCTGACAAAAGATGTAATTTAGTGGGAGGTAAGTGAAGGTGAAGGGTGGAAGTGGTAAAACGAAGAGTCAAGACTCCCCGAGTGTCGTGTCTCTCAAGGATGGCGAATGGGAATCGAATGGGTGTGATGGCATCTAAGAGGTTGAAGGAAAAGAGTTACGAGAATGGCTATGAATTGGTTCATTTGTAAGAAGGGGAAGGTTAACAAAAGGTTGTGTATAGTAAAGAAAAGTAAAGTGGAGATTGGGGCTTTAGGCTTTTCTATGTGGTTTATCTTTGGATGGTTTTATGAATGCAAATTGCGGAATAGACTAGGGAGTTCATGGCACACTACCAAGTGGCGTCACACTTTGGACTCCCACATCCTCATTCTGTTGGGGCATTTCATCAAACACTTTGTCTACCACTCCTCTCGGATCTTGTTCTTTCGAACTAAGAGCGGGGATGTGGGTGAGTGAGACTCGTGGGTGGCCGCTATCGCGCACACACTCACTTCCTTTGGGTTTGCTACCTAATGTGGCCACAAAAGGCACACAGCTTAAAGAACATCATCCACACAAGTTCAACATCCAACAAGCAAGCAATTCACACATTATAGCAATAATATTAAACATCCACATAGATCTACCATGGGGCCACCAATCCCCTTTCTAATCTACTATAGCATAATAAGGAACAAGAAAAGGGAAAGGAAATTCAAAGAAACAAGTATAGGATTAGACATTAAAGAGAATGGATACCACCCCTTGGAAAAGGGGGTCTTACAACCTTGATCTTGAATCCCAATCTTCCTTCTTGCCCTTAATCTACTCTATCTATGAATGAAAGGAATTTTTCCCCCAAGAGAGGAGAAAACCCTCTAGATCTAACTATCCTATTCTATCAATTTTCTGATCTAAGCTCCTCCTCTCCCTAGGTTTTGGACAAAAGGGATTTATATAGGTGACAAAGAAAAGGGACAACTTTCCCAAAATAACCCTTGGCCCGACCACGATTGCTCACACGCGTGTGAGTGGCGTGGGGGCTCTCTGGAATGATTCCACGCCCAGTCACACGCGTGTTAGGGGGCGTGGGGCGTTACTGCATGCTGGCTTGTTCATCTTTTTGCTCCATTTTAGCTTCAAATCCCTCTCCATCTTGTAAAATGCTTCAAAACTCTTTCTAGAAATGTTGTTAGAGGAAACTGATCGCATTTGAGCTGAAATGCATGCAATTGTTGTAATTAGATGCCAAAACGATGCATTTTTAATCTAATAAAAACCCCTTATAAGTGCTATTCTTGGTGCTTATCAAACTTTCCACACTTAAACCTTGCTTGTCCTCAAGCAAGCATACTTTTCTAAGTCCTAATTATGTAAGCACCAAAGATAGTTTTCCTCTCACGGTTAAACTGATCAAGTGATGTGTAGATGTTCGGAATTGAGCGGGTGAAATCCCCTACACTATCTACCAAGACTGCTAAACCCGTGCCAACCAAATGTAAGAAATATGCATAAGGAAGTTAAGTCTCAGGAGATAGGTTTAACATAAAAAAGTTTGGTTCACACTTTCGAGCATGCAAGTGACAAAATGGTTTC
Source organism: Ipomoea batatas (assembly GCA_002525835.2). Lineage (NCBI taxonomy): Eukaryota > Viridiplantae > Streptophyta > Magnoliopsida > Solanales > Convolvulaceae > Ipomoea > Ipomoea batatas. The sequence continues at coordinate 154,593 of NXFB01000026.1, read as the reverse complement.
ACCTTGTATTTTCTAGGGGCCTCTAGCCGATCCGACTAGTGGGAACGATGCTCACCCCCTAGCCAATTTCCACCTAACGCCAAAGCCCCTTTATATTAAAATAAGTGAGGTAGGGACATGGACCGCTCATCGCCATGACTTGGGCGATCACTCTATTTTCTCACCTCCTAGGATAACGTCATCGGACTACCCGACTTCACATGGAGATCCATGCTTTTTCGAAGGTCAGTGCAATGGGTGCCCGAATCCTAGCGAGGCGGCTCACCTTCTCTCAATTTTCTCTTCTCCTAGGAACATTTTAAAGTGGACAACCGACTCCAGATATAGCATTCGAAGACTATGGTTGAACACTTCCTAGCGAGAAGGCTTCCCTCAAATTTTATCTCTGGGAGTGGCCCTTTTTAAAGCCTTTATTCACGCTTCACCATATCAACCCCTCATGCCTTTTTCTAGGGATTAGGGATTGTTTTCACTCAAAGCTCACTTAGGCTCTCCTTTTGCCCCATGTCCTGCTAGATTAGTTCAATTTCCGGGCTTCGCAATTCTTATCTTTCTAAAACTCAAGGGGTTTACACTCCCACTTCGAGTGATCCTTGACTAAGGTCCAAACAAAATACAAGGTGAAGGCATGTAAGCACACATAAAAATTTTCAATTTGTGGGTCAATAATTGTGCAAATTGGTGCCAAGTGTAACTTCCAAAGCATATTTAAGACATTCAATTCTTGGCACAAGGTTAGGAGCCCTCCTAGATAGTATTGACAATAACACACCCTCTAGGTTCCTATACCTTATCACTTAATCACTTAACTGTTTCAAGAAGCATACACCCTTTCCACACTTAGAAATAAACATCGTCCTCGATGTTTCCATAGGGAACGGAGGAAAAAGGATATATGTTTAAGGGTTCTACACACGCCCCTTTTCCACACTTAAAAGTGTGAATTGGGCTAAACAGTTCAAACAAACTACATCTATCACAACAATTTCATGCAGCTCTTCATTTGCGATTCTAGAAAATAAAGCGAACCAAAACAGGGCATTGAATTAGGATAAAAAAAAATACTTACAATTTGTATCCTTATCAAAGTTTTGCAATCTGAGTTTGCCCTTTCAAGATTGGTCTTCATGGTTGTTGGTGGAGTGGTCCTTTCTTTTTTTATTTGTGGGTTGTCTCCCATAAGCGCCACGTTTAACGTCTTTGGCTAGACAAAACGTTCAAGATAAAACATAAATAGAATTGCAGGTAAAATTATAAACAGAAAATAAAAAGATTGTCCACAATCAATTGTTTAGAGTTAACAGTTCATAATTCATCATCTTTTCAAGATTTGTCTTTTCTTGTTCTTCAGTTTCTTCTTTCCTTTATGCTTTCCTGGTTTCCTTGATCTCTCTTGAAATTTCATCCAACTTTTGCATCTGCTCCAAGTGTAATTGGTATTGGAAATTCTGGAGGGATCTCCAATCAGTTACTAGGGTGAACCAGCTTGGAATGTTGAAGGTAGAGAAATTGGGGTATCGCTCTTCAGGTTGTGGTGGGGGCATGGACGGTCCGGGCTCTCTTGGTGGTGGTGAATACATTGAAGAGTCTAGCGGCGAGTACATTTCCGAAAGAAACTGGGAGTTGAATGACGTCGGTGAAGGAGTGAATCCTGGGGACGTCAAGGGCAAGGTTGTGTGATCATCCGCCATCTCCTCATCTATTCTTGTTCACGCTAGCTGTCTCAGGCGAAGTTTTGCAATGTCCTCGGGTGATAAAGGAACTACATGCGCTCCTGGGAGTCGATGTTCGAACCAATTCATTTTCATTAGATTGCCCAAGGAAACGCATAGCCTTGTAACCAAGGGGCCTATGAAGATTGCCCTAGCTGATTCTTGCTGTTGTGCAACAAGCAAGTTTCTACAAATCGCGCTCATGTTCACAGAGTTTCCGGTGTCCATACTCTACAGCATGAACAGTTCCGCCTTTGAGACTCGGTCATAAGTCTCAGGCCTTCCTTCCCAAGAATGAGCGATTACTTTCCACAAAACCTTTAAATCTTCCCTTACAATATGAGAAATTCTCACTCTTGACCCCTCCCAGTCGACTCCTTGCCTTGCAATTTTCGACCAATATGTTCTTGGTATATCTCTGTCTCCAAAGTCATGCCTCAGTCTCCTGTACCAGTGCTTTGACTGGTTTTCCTCATTATAAAATCCAAGGAGAACTCCCGACTGGTTGGCCGAAATATTGTAGTCTTAGTTGAAGAGTCTAAACTGGATGGTGGGGCTGTAGAGATCTCCAGCCATTCCATCAACTTTCAAACTTGCGATAAACTCATGTACTAGAGGGATAAAAGTATCATGTCTCCAGCTTAGCAGGTTGTTCCAATATGGCTCTGCAATCAACCTCTCTAGTCTATATTTGCACTCATAATCCTCCAGTACTCTCAAATCCACATACCTCCATTGCACAATAGGGTAGTTTAACAATTGCCTATACCGTCCCAGCATGGTAGCAGTCATCAGCAGAATTTGAGTTTCGGTGGGTACTTCTATGTAACGATTGTTAGTGTCCCTGACATTGTTTTCATTTGCGGGAGCTTTCCCTCTCTGGAGCCTTTGAGCAATCTGTTGTGCAAGCTCATATGGCGAAGACATCTTTTCCTATATCATAGGTAATCAAAGCAACAAAAGGAAAAACACTTGCCAAACTTAAATATTGATTATGAACAATATTGCACATATCTTAAAAAGAAATCATAAGAATTCAATGCATGCAACCATCATTTTGATATCCATCAACAATTCTATCCTCTACATGCAAGAATTGACTCATATCATTACACACTCATTTCATAGTCAAAAAGGTCAACACATGGTCAACTTCATCTTCTACCTCTAGACTAGCTCAAGGTTGAAAAATGGAAGTTTCATGAAAGTTAAAATTGGACCATCTAACTAGTAGAATATAGCAATGTAGTGCATATAGAGTAGGAAAGTTGCAAACTTTACCCATCATACTTACTATATCAACAAGGATCTCATCATGACAAGAGAAAACCCAAATCAAGCAATTCAAGATCTAGTCACAAGGAGATGTTAAAACATGAAATTTATAGTCTATAGAAGCAATGTGGGCTTAATATAAGCCTATCAAGTCATCTCATAACTATATATCTCAAGAAAAATGTCATACAAAAAAAACCCATGGATATATTCTTCAAAATAGAACAAGTTCTTCATTAAACAAATGAATAGCAAAGAAGAGTATGTTCATACCTTAGAAATGACTTAGAATCTTTGAGAAAAGTTGAGAGACTTGGAAGGAAATGCTTAAAAAGTGTATATTTTCAGCTTGGGAGAGTTCTTGCTCGTGGTGGCGAAGAAATGAAGCAAGGAAAGGGTTTTAAACCACTTCGCGCAAAAATCCGCGAAAAGTCTGGTGCCCGTCCACGCACACTACCACACGTGGTGGTAGGCGTGGGAGCTCTCTGGTTAATTCCCACGCCTGCTCACACGCGTGTGAGCGGCATGGTGGCTCTCTGGAAATTTTTCACGCCTAGCCACACGCGTGGTGGTGGCGTGGAGGCGTGTTGTGCGAAAGCCTACCTCGGTTTCCCTTTCTCCCTTGGCTAGCGATGATGTTCGTCGATTGATTGCGGGCAATTTATAACTCTCGGTTGTTGGAATCTGTACTTGTTAGCCCAACCGAGGTTATAGAAATATTATTGAAATAAAACTAAGTAAAAAACATACTTTAGAAAATAAGAGAGATTTCAAGAAAAAGTAAGATAACATTGGGACTGCCTCCCAAGTGCGCCATGGTTTAATGTCTCCTGGCCAGACATAATGTGACCTATCCTTCGAGGCACACAGATTTAGGGACCTTACCAAGCGTCCCGTGAACCTTTGCTTCAAGGAATGTCCCAAGGTGGGAAACATCCTTGAATACCCACGTAAATAAAGGAAGAATAGCAAACATGTTTGGAAAAATTGTAGTATCAAACACCCTCCTTAACTCTTCTAGGATGGTGTCTACTTCCTTTCTTTTTTTCTCTCTTTCCCCCCTAAAGATTTTCTTGGTTGTTTCAAACCATATCTCCACACTCCCTTCCTCAATCTCGAGTGTGGTCAACTCTCTCCACTCAACTTTCTCCATAAGATCAAATATGAAAATCCTATCATTTTCTACTATCTCTTCCTCACTTTCCCTTCTCTCATCTTCCCAAAAATTACTCTCACTCTCACATGAGTAAAACGAAGTATCATCCCCCTCACTCATCAACTCTCTTTCACCCATGACAAAGGATTCGTCTTTCGAAAAGTTAAAGCAATCATAATCATTAGCAAACAAGGTCGAATCCTTACAATCATTAATCAATATATCAAAATTTTCCATGGAATCATCCTCCCGAAATTTAAAGCAATCATAATCATATGTAGTGAAAATATTAGTGCAAAGGGAGTCATCCACACAAGTGTCAAGGGTGTTTTCAAAAAGAGCAACAGAATTTTCAAGAATATTAATGCAAGAAGGATTAGGAATTTTACCACACTTTGGCTCTTCATCTTCCCATACCGTCTCAATGTCTTCATCCTCACTCTCCATCTCTACCTCCTTTTGATTTTCCAATTCGGAGATTGGAACTTCTTCAAGCACCGGGGCGTAACAATCCTCTACTCCTTCGAAACTCTCACCTTCCTTAGCATTTTGCGCTTCTTCAACCTCTTGTACAATCCTTGGATGGGCTTCCAAAGTGGGGATGTCATCTATGATGGTAGAGTTAGCTCGGGACTCATTCATTTTCATGAGCTCCTCCATCATAGATAGCATCTTCGTTTCAACTTCTTCTAGTGGAAGTCCTTCCTCCCGGAGGGTAGCTAGATAGTCTTTTAGTTCGCTCTTGATTTCAGCTTTTAGTTTAGTCGTATCCTCCTTGGCCATCCTCGTGAATTCTTATATTTTTGCTTTGAGGATTTCTATTTCGTTCGAGGCTGGTGGGATAGAATTACAAGGATTTTTGGGGGTATTATATGGGAAAGAAGATGGTGTTTCAAAGAAATGGGTAGTATTGTTTCCTTCGTGGATTTGTGATGGAGGTGGGTAGTGGGTGTTTAGGTGGGAAGTAGGGAATGATTTTGACTCGGGAGTATAGCTTGGGTCGATTGTTCTCATCATTTGTGCAAGCTTACTCTCTATAATTTGGGATATTTCTTTGGAGCTCAATGAGTCAATTTCTTGAAAATTGGGTGGTTGTGAAGAGTAATTTTCTTGGAAAGGTGGAGGTGGTGTTTCAAATGGGTATGGTTGGTGATTGGGTGTATGAAATGGATATGGATATTGAGGTGGTAAATGGTGGTGTGGAAATGGGTAAGGATATGGAGGTGGGTAGTGGTATGTGGGTGGAAGGTAAGTATAGGTGGAATGGGGGTAATAGGGATATGGTTGGGGTTGAGGATTTGTATAGGATTGTCCTCCATGATGTGGGTAATCATGGGGATTCATTTTAGCACTCTTTGGCAAGCATCGATTTGATAGAGAAAAATTTCCTGCACAATAGCTTAGCCAACAACAAATAATTTTGCAACTAAAAGTAGTTGCAAGTGAGCACAAGATATTCAATATGATAGAAGCTCACTTCTTCAAGCAAAATAAAAAAAATAAGAAAACGAAATAAACAAAAAGAAAGCAATTCAAGAACTCTTAAAATTCTACTTCTAAGATGTCAACACTATTCGAAACCGTTTGCCATCCCCGACAACGGCGCCAATTTGACAAAAGATGTAATTTAGTGGGAGGTAAGTGAAGGTGAAGGGTGGAAGTGGTAAAACGAAGAGTCAAGACTCCCCGAGTGTCTTGTCTCTCAAGGATGGCGAATGGGAATCGAATGGGTGTGATGGCATCTAAGAGGTTGAAGGAAAAGAGTTACGAGAATGGCTATGAATTGGTTCATTTGTAAGAAGGGGAAGGTTAACAAAAGGTTGTGTATAGTAAAGAAAAGTAAAGTGGAGATTGGGGCTTTAGGCTTTTCTATGTGGTTTATCTTTGGATGGTTTTATGAATGCAAAT
>NXFB01000026.1:127684-148202 GCA_002525835.2 Ipomoea batatas | reverse complement strand
GATTGTCCCTTATACTTGTGTTCAGTTGGTGTCTCGATTATGACTCGTTGTTATCTTATCCTTTCATCTTTGGACTTTGGCTTTATTCGAATGAGTGTTGGTTACGATTTGTTCAGCTTATTGTTGTTGAGTATCCGTTTTGAACTATTGTTCAGTTCGTTGGTGTTTATATTCTATATGGGTGTGTAAACCTATTTACAAGCTTATTATATATCTATATCTCCTTGCGGGTGTGAATGGTGGTTGCTTAGCATTCTTTTGCTAATGGTTCTTTGCGTGTTTTCCAGGTATGGAGTAGTCTACGCGAGAGCGCGCTAGAGTTTCTCTTTCTGAGGATGCGTAGACGTAGTTTGCCTTGTTTAGACTTTGGTTTTGGGCCTGTGTGCCTTGAGATATTATGATATACTCTTGATTAGTCCTTTGGGTACTTTTGGAGATTTGTGGATTTATACTTTGAGGATTTTATTCAGTTTTATGATATGACAGTTTAGTTTATCCTTATGTTAGCCTGTGCATCTAGGCTGTGTTTATACCTAGATGTGGCATGACGCCCTTAAGTTTTAAATTCGCTTCCGCTATGTTTTGTTTGGTTTGTTGGTTGAGATAGGCAGCTGTTGTGCTAAGTTTTATCTATCTCAGCCTGTGTGAGGTCGGGGTTTCACAGTTGGTATCAGAGCCTGTGTTGAGGTATGAGTAGAGATCCTAGGGTTGTAATCTGAGACTATAGGACTTGATCAGTAGAAGTTAAGATGTTTAAGAGTTCTAAGATGTGTGAATTCTAGGCCGCGCGGTGAGGACTCGTTTACTTGCTTTTGCTTGTGCCTTGCAGGTTGTTTGTTGTTTGTTTGTCGTGAGCTCGTTCTCACTTGCTTTCTTGCGTGTTTGGTTAAGGCCGACCGCAGTTCTGTCCGCTTTCCTTTAGTAGTCTCCCTCTTCCGCATCATGCTACCGTCAAGGAAGCGGGAGGAAGCCCCAGGCTCGGGAGGAGGAATGCTGGAGCGCCTCAAGAAGCTGAAGGCGGCCGATGCGGGAATGGCAAGGACTTCAGGAGGCAGCAGCTCGGGTAGCAAGGGAGTGACTCTCCCTGGCTTCGAGAGAGAGAGTGGAAAGGAAGGAGTCCCACCTACGGCGGGGGAGCTTCTCATTATGAACAAGTCCCAGGCCGAGAGCTGCGACGTGGTCACCGGTGTTTTCCCAGTGCTCTCCGTCCCCACCTTGGTGCTGTTTGACTCTGGAGCCTCTAATTCTTTCATATCCTCGAAGTTGGTCCGAGAGCTGGGCATTGTGCCTAGCGCAGCGACGAGGATAGCGGTGAAGGTGGCATCGGGAGAAGTTAAGGCGTGCGAGCATATCTTCGAGGGCGTGCCTATCAAGATTAAGGAGGTGACCTTTCCGAGTGATCTCATTCAGTTCGACTTAGATGACTTCGGAGTGGTGCTGGGTATGGACTGGCTGGGACAGTATAGGGCTCAGATCTTGTGCAGCGAGCAGAAGGTGGTCTTGAAGGGCCCCGGGGGCAAACGGGTGTCGTACCGAGGGGTAACTCAGGAGCCCGAGGTTAAGCTGGTCTCGATGATCAAGATCAAGAAATATGTCGCCAAAGGGCACGAAGCTTTCTTATGTGCGGTTGAGGATCTCAATGCCCCGAAGGATGAAGTGCAGCAAATACCCATAGTGAGCGAGTTCCCCGATGTCTTTCCAGAGGAGATTCCTGGATTACCGCCTCCCCGAGAGGTAGAGTTCACTATCGACTTGATGCCAGGGACAGCCCCAATATCGAAGGCCCCGTACCGTATGGCTCCGAAGGAAATGCAAGAGCTGAAGGAGCAGTTGCAAGACTTGTTAAACAAAGGGTACATCCGGCCGACTGTTTCGCCGTGGGGAGCTCCGGTGCTCTTTGTGAGAAAGAAGGATGGTAGCATGCGACTCTGTATAGACTACCGAGAGCTGAACCGGGTGACAGTTAAGAACAAGTATCCCTTGCCGAGAATCGATGATTTGTTTGATCAACTGAAGGGAGCCGGCATCTTCTCGAAGATTGATCTGCGATCCGGGTACCATCAGCTCAGAGTGGCGGAGGCTGATATTCCGAAGACGGCGTTCCGGACCCGCTATGGCCACTATGAGTTCACGGTTATGCCGTTCGGGTTGACGAATGCTCCAGCTGCTTTTATGGATTTGATGAACAGGGTGTTTCAGCCGTATTTGGATGAGTTCGTGGTGGTGTTCATTGACGACATCCTGGTTTATTCTTCTGATCCAGCCGAGCATGAGAAGCACCTCAGGACTGTGTTGCGTATTCTAAGGGAGAAACAGTTATATGCCAAGCTGTCCAAGTGTGAGTTTTGGAAGACCAGCGTGGCTTTCTTGGGTCACATGATAGCTAAAGATGGAGTCTCGGTGGACCCAGCTAAGATCCGAGCAGTGATAGAGTGGCCCGCACCAACAACCCCGTCTGAGGTTCGAAGTTTTCTTGGTTTAGCAGGGTATTACAGGAGATTTGTTCCAGACTTCTCCAAGATCGCCCGACCGATCACGCAGCTTATGAGGAAGACTACACCTTTCCGATGGGACAGTGAGTGCGCTGCCGCGTTTCAAGAGTTGAAAGAAAGGTTGACATCGGCTCCTGTTTTGACTTTACCGTCAGGGACTGAGGGGTTCGAGGTGTATAGTGACGCGTCGAAGAAAGGGTTGGGGTGTGTGCTGATGCAGCAGGGCCGAGTAGTGGCTTACGCGTCTCGACAGCTCAAGAGTCACGAGGAGAACTACCCCACGCATGATTTGGAGTTAGCTGCGGTTGTTTTTGCACTCAAGATTTGGAGGCATTACTTGTATGGGGTGCAGTGTAAGATTTACACCGATCACAAGAGTTTAAAGTATATCTTCACGCAGAAGGAGTTGAATATGAGACAAAGGCGTTGGCTAGAGCTTATTAAGGACTATGACTTGATTATCCAGTATCACGAGGGAAAAGCAAATGTAGTGGCCGACGCGTTGAGCAGAAAGACGAGTCATTCACTCAATGCCACGTGGGTGCTCGCCAACGATTTGTGCAAAGAATTTCGAAGAATGAATATTGCCGTGGTAGAAGAAGGGCAGATGGATGAGGAAGTTCGACTCTTTAGCATGCAGATCTTACCAGCTTGGCTCGACGAGATCCGAAGGGGCCAGGCGGGCGATGCCCGGTTGAACAGAGTAAGGGCCAAGATGATTAATGGCAAGAAGGGACCTTTCGAGCTCTACCCCGACGGCAGTGTTCGATATTTAGGGAGGTGGTGTGTGCCACTTTCGTGTAAAGACTTGAAGCGACAAATATTGGAAGAAAGCCACTACACACCATATTCAGTACATCCTGGTGGCGACAAGTTATACAAAGACATGAAGAAACTGTTCTGGTGGCCGAACATGAAAAGGGAAATAGCTGATTTTGTGAGCCGCTGTTTGAACTGTCAGAAAGTCAAGGCTGAACGGTGCAAGACTAAGGGAATGCTACTACCCCTGGAAGTGCCCAAAGGAAAGTGGGAGTCTATATCTATGGACTTCGTGGGAGGCTTGCCTTTGACCAGATCCGGGAAAGACAAGATATGGGTGATAGTGGATCGCCTCGCCAAGACAGCTCGCTTCATCGCTATGAAAGAGACGTGGACTATGGATCAGTTGGCTAGGCTTACATACAGCGGGTGGTGAAATACCACGGAGTGCCTCGCGACATCGTGTTTGACCGCGACTCGAGGTTCCTATCACAGTTTTGGAAGTCTCTACAAGCAGCCTTGGGCACGAGGCTGAAGATGAGTACAGCTTTCCACCCTGCCACCGATGGTCAGACTGAGCGCACCATTCAGACTTTTGGAGGATATGCTGAGGGCTTGCATGCTTGATTTGCAAGGGTCGTGGGAAGAGCATCTCGATTTGATTGAATTCTCCTACAACAACAGCTATCACTCCAGTATTCAGATGGCCCCGTATGAGGCACTTTACGGGCAAAAGTGCATGAGTCCGTTGTGTTGGGAAGATTTGGTTGATCCAGTGACTTTGGGACCTCAATATCTGCAAGAAGCCACAGAAAAAGTCAAGCTGATTCAAAGTAGAATGAAAGCTGCTCAAGACCGCCAGAAATCCTATGCTGATTTGGGAAGGAAATTCGTGGAATATCAAGCCGGCGAGAAAGTGTGGTTGAAGATTTCCTCAACTCGTGGAGTGATGAGATTTGGGAAGAAAGGGAAGTTAAGCCCCCGCTTCATCGGACCTTACGAGATATTAGAAAGAGTTGGACCGGTGGCGTATCGCTTAGCCCTGCCAACAGAGTTGGATCGAGTGCACAACGTGTTTCATGTCTCCCAGCTGAAGAAGTACGTGCACGACGCCTCGCATGTATTCGCTCCCGAGACGTTAGAGTTGGACAAGGCGCTGTCTTATGAAGAAAAGCCCGTGAAGATCTTGGACTCCAAGACGGGTGAGACCCGGCGCAAGGCGATCAAGCTAGTGAAGGTGCTCTGGTCCAACCATGGAGTCGAGGAGGCCACTTGGGAGATGGAGGATGACATGAGGCGGCGCTACCCGGCTTTGTTTGTTCTAGGTGAGTAGTTTAGCTTATGTCTGTTTTGCATGCTAGTTTGGGTTGGGTAAGTTAGGAGTATAGTTGCATGTTAGTGTGTTCTTAAGGTTAGGAATAGTTGAGCAATCGTTTCTTTTCAGTCTTTCGTTAAATCTTCGTTTCCTTTGAATCCGTTTCGTTTCATTTCGTTTCCAGTTCCCGTTAGCTTTGAGCTTCGGGGATGAAGCTCCTTTTAAGGGGGGTAGAGTGTAACACCCCGTAAATTCGTTCAAGCTTTTCGATCGTTAATTACTTCCTTGGGCAATTTAATTGTTCTAATTGGGCTAATTCTCTCAATTTAATATATATATACACTTATATATATATATATATTCATGAGCCTAATTTAATTATTTCAATCAAGAGCCCAATTAATTGAATTATTCTTGTAAGGGATTTTTATTCAATTTGGACCCTTACAATATTGTAATCAAATATTCCTACAAGCCCAATTTATTGATCTTATATTATATAATGTATATATATTGTTCCTAAGACATCTCTATGGGCTTCCTTGTTTTAATTCTTATATTAATTATAAGGGATGACTTCATTAGCCCATTTTGCTAGTATTGAATATATACAATTAATTATTCTAGCCATCACATTATATATACTTAAGCCCAATTCCAATTAAAGTCTTACACCCTAAATATTGTATGTATTCTTACTATATAATTTGGAAGATCAAAACCCCTAAAAGCTTTCACTCCTCTTCCTCTCTCCCTACACTCTCACGCCATTTCCTCTTCATTTCTTTCCAAATTTGATCTCCATTTTCCTACAAGATTTCAAGTAAAGATTGCTCTTTTATGATTGCTTAGGAGTGGGTAAGTTCATCTAGCTAAGAATCCATCTTGTATTTTGTGTTTTGATAGTCTTTTAAGCATATTCTTATGATGTTCTTTTGGGGTTCTTTGGGAAAAGATGATCAAGGTGAAGGTGGGGCATTGTGATCTTGCTTAGGGCTTGTTGGAGTTGGAAAAAGCTATTCAAGGTAACCACTATGTCCATCAAAACTATTTTATTCACTCCTATTCTATATAATGTTCTTGGTGTTGGAAATCCTGAAAATTCCTTGTGATTAGCCTATTTTGTTGAATATATTTGTTGGATTTCATCTTGATCTTTTGATTAGTGTTGTATGATCATTGATGGTTTGGATTTCCATGTTTTTGGCCTCTAAATTGGATGAAATGTTGATGTATTTGATCTGATTTTACTCTCTGGAAACAATTTCTTCGTGTCTGCTTTGCATTCTGGAACTGGGAGTTGTATTTGACCTTGCGGAGGACCTCGGCGGCACAATGTAACCCGCCGAGGAGTTCCGCAAGGCCAAGGCGGTAGGGTTGGCCGGATGTGGGTGATCCGTTGAGGCAGTCCGCCTCCTTCCTGCGGAGGAGTGCGGCGGAGGACTGTGTTCCGTCTGAGTGTTCCGCATGAACTCTGGGAATCTGCTCCCAGAGGTTGTTTCTGTGATGTTGTTGTCTGTTGTTTCTCTTTTGTTTCTGATTTTTGTTGGATTGTTTGGTGGAGTATTTTGCCATGTCTTTGGAGTATTTATCCATGCCTTTTGTTGGGTATTTATTTCCTTGTCTTGGAGATTTATTCATGTCTTTAGTTTCCCTTTTGTACTCTTGGTCTATTGATTCTTGATATTCAATTACCTGGGAGTTTGTTTGTGTTCATAGATGAGATGAACACTTTGTTTGGTTGTCTTGGGATGATGTTGGAGTATGGGTATGAGATGTTGGTTTGTTGGTATCATTGGAGTTGTTGGACTATATGTGCTACTATTGTTTGTATTCGGGTTCATTACCCCTGTGATTGGGTCGACGACCCCTGTGATTGGACTTAGGTCCCCGTGATTGGACTACGGTCCCTGTGATTGGGCTCATTACCCCGTGATTGGGTTCATTACCCCCGTGATTGGGTCGATTCACCCCTGTGATTGGACTTCGGTCCCCGTGATTGGGTTCTTACCCCTGTGCACTTGGTTTTTGTTTGTGGTTGGGTTCGGTTTGATGATTGGTGTGAGGTTTGGTGGTTGTTGTTTGGGAGTCTCTTTCGGTTCTTTGATTATGAGTCTTTGTTTATTCAATTGATACCTCGTTGTTCTCGATTATGCTTGATTGTCCCTTATACTTGTGTTCAGTTGGTGTCTCGATTATGACTCGTTGTTGTCTTATCCTTTCATCTTTGGACTTTGGCTTTATTCGAATGAGTGTTGGTTACGATTTGTTCAGCTTATTGTTGTTGAGTATCCGTTTTGAACTATTGTTCAGTTCGTTGGTGTTTATATTCTATATGGGTGTGTAAACCTATTTACAAGCTTATTATATATCTATATCTCCTTGCGGGTGTGAATGGTGGTTGCTTAGCATTCTTTTGCTAATGGTTCTTTGCGTGTTTTCCAGGTATGGAGTAGTCTACGCGAGAGCGCGCTAGAGTTTCTCTTTCTGAGGATGCGTAGACGTAGTTTGCCTTGTTTAGACTTTGGTTTTGGGCCTGTGTGCCTTGAGATATTATGATATACTCTTGATTAGTCCTTTGGGTACTTTTGGAGATTTGTGGATTTATACTTTGAGGATTTTATTCAGTTTTATGATATGACAGTTTAGTTTATCCTTATGTTAGCCTGTGCATCTAGGCTGTGTTTATACCTAGATGTGGCATGACGCCCTTAAGTTTTAAATTCGCTTCCGCTATGTTTTGTTTGGTTTGTTGGTTGAGATAGGCAGCTGTTGTGCTAAGTTTTATCTATCTCAGCCTGTGTGAGGTTGGGGTGTCACACTCGTGGGTGGCCGCTATCGCGCACACACTCACTTCCTTTGGGTTTGCTACCTAATGTGGCCACAAAAGGCACAAAGCTTAAAGAACATCATCCACACAAGTTCAACATCCAACAAGCAAGCAATTCACACATTATAGCAATAATATTAAACATCCACATAGATCTATCATGGGGCCACCAATCCCCTTTCTAATCTACTCTAGCATAATAAGGAACAAGAAAAGGGAAAGGAAATTCAAAGAAACAAGTATAGGATTAGACATTAAAGAAAATGGATACCACCCCTTGGAAAAGGGGGTCTTACAACCTTGATCTTGAATCCCAATCTTCCTTCTTGCCCTTAATCTACTCTATCTATGAATGAAAGGAATTTTTCCCCCAAGAGAGGAGAAAACCCTCTAGATCTAACTATCCTATTCTATCAATTTTCTGATCTAAGCTCCTCCTCTCCCTAGGTTTTGGACAAAAGGGATTTATATAGGTGACAAAGAAAAGGGACAACTTTCCCAAAATAACCCTTGGCCCGACCACGATTGCTCACACGCGTGTGAGTAGCGTGGGGGCTCTATGGAATGATTCCACGCCCAGTCACACGCGTGTGAGGGGGCGTGGGGCGTTACTGCATGCTGGCTTGTTAATCTTTTTGCTCCATTTTAGCTTCAAATCCCTCTCCATCCTGTAAAATGCTTCAAAACTCTTTCTAGAAATGTTGTTAGAGGAAACTGATCGCATTTGAGCTGAAATACATGCAATTGTTGTAATTAGATGCCAAAACGATGCATTTTTAATCTAATAAAGACCCCTTATAAGTGCTATTCTTGGTGCTTATCAAACTTTCCACACTTAAACCTTGCTTGTCCTCAAGCAAGCATACTTTTCTAAGTCCTAATTATGTAAGCACCAAAGATAGTTTTCCTCTCACGATTAAACTGATCAAGTGATGTGTAGATGTTCGGAATTGAGCGGGTGAAATCCCCTACACTATCTACCAAGACTAATCAAGCACTGCATTCTTCTTTCCTTACCGACCTTCCCCTTCACTCAGCCACAGCTCCTAGGTCAGTCGAACCACCTTGTCTCTTCCAAATATTAAATCCCGAGCGTTAGTCCTTCCCATCAGTCGTTCTTTACTCTATTCCGAGCTCCAAGTATCGAGCCTTATCCCATCCCCCATCAAAAGCTTTCTCATCTTTATAGAAATTGGATTGAATGATAAATAATAAGATTAATGGTTCTTCTTCTATATATCTCATGTTTTCTCTCTTAGTTTTCTATATTGTATTTCTAAGATGAAAACGATACAAGAATTTTTGCCAGAAACATATTAATTTACAATATTGATAATGTAAATATAATGCAAGTGAAAGGTAAGGGAAATCGAAGAGATAATTTGTATAATTAAAGATTTTATAATGTGGTGGTCGACCAATGTCGCAAATTATATCATGGGCCGTGGTCCACAAAGCATTGTGGACCAAGGGTTGAAACGACGTCGTTTTGTTATTTCCTAATCGTTAGATTTAGACGGCTCTGTTAACTATCACCGGCGGCAATTTTTCTTCTTTCAGCTTTCGTTTGTTTCCCTTTTCAGTTCGATCTAATTTTTTTTGTTCGCAAAGGGAGCAGAGGAGATTACAAATGTTCATCGCGATTTGAGTTCATTATTTCGCAAATTATGGGAGAGATGTTAGGTAGAAGTAATCTTATTGATGATATTGGTTTGAATGCGTTGATTGTTGAAGATTATAGTTCATCAACTCCTGGTATGTATCTTCGTTTGATTGTATAATTAGCTTTCGTTTGTTTACTCGTTTGATTGTGTAATATTTCTAGGTTATATTTGATGCTATATATTTTCAAATTTTTATGCATTGCAGTTGAATGTAATCTCCCTAATGGTGTTGAATCGGATTCACTAGTTGTATGTAATGCTAGTTCTTCATGTTTTGATGGTGATCACGATGACATTCCAGGTTTTAATCCCTACTGGTGTTGAATTATGCATTTGTGTTAGAATCATCATAGTTAGTATGAATTTGTTTTTGAAGTAGATTTTGTTATTGGAAACACTACAGTTACTTTTGAAAAACACTACAGTTTCTTTTGAAATACACTACAGTTTCTTTTTCATTTCTCTGTAGTTTCAAATGGAATTGCAGTGGAATATTTGACACCAAATTGTCAGTTCTAGTTAATAAACCCTTCAGTTTCAGTTCATGAACACTACATTATCATTTCAATTACTCTATAGTTTCATTTAAGATCTTTAGGAATTATGGAGAAACAATATACTTAAAAAGAATATAGTTTCTTTTTGAAAATACATCACTTTCCTTTACCAAACAATGCAGTTTCTTTTAAATTACATTACAGTTTCTTATTGCAAACACTGATTTCTTTTGCCTTGATTGGTTTTTGTTTGGTCAGATGGCTGTAATCCATCTGTTGGAGGGGGTGGTACTTCTATAGATGCCAATGAGGACGATTCATCTATTCCAGGATCTTATGTTTAGCTGTTTGTTCATTGAGTTTGAACAGAGTAGTTTTATTTTTTGTTTAGGAGCATCATACTTAGGTACATTTACAAACTACATTAGTATCCTTTTTAAGAACACTGTATTATCTTTTGAAGAACATTGTAGTATCAGGTCAATATGTCTGTAAACGCGAAATATTTGAATTGTATATTTTCAAAATTTAAAGTATATCGGTTACAATAAGTAGTGTGTATCAAACGAAAAGGGTACAATCTCTGTATAAAAGCCCTTTGATTCTCTACTAGAAGTATGCCGACATGAAGTGTGCCGAATTCGGAATATGTCGAATTGGAAGTGTGCCGAGTTCAGAGTGTGCTGAACTGGAAGTATGCCTTGTTGTGCCGAGTTCGGAGTATGCCGAACTGGAGGCGTGCCGAGTTATGCCGAGCTATCCCGAGTTATGCCGAGTTCGGGGTATGTCGAACTGGAAGTAGACCGAGTTTAGAGTATGCTGAACTGGAGGCGTGCCGAGTTATGCCGAGCTATGCCGAGTTATGCCGAGTTATGCCGAGCTATGCCGAGTTATGCCGAGTTCAGAGTATGTTGAACTGGACTTAAGCAGAGTTGGACGTATGCTAAGTTCAAAGTATGTTGAACTGGACTTATGCCGAGTTGGACGTATGCCGAGTTTGGTACTCAAACGGCGTGCTTCTCAGTACAGATATACTGCAGGTGTGCTCCCGGTGCAAATAATTGCAGGTGCTCGATGCAAATAAATTGCAAGCGAGTCCTTCATGCAAATAAATTGCAGGCGTGTCCTCCGGTGCAAATATGTTGCAGGCGTGCTCCCGGTGCAAATAAATTGCAGGCGTGCTTCCGGTGCAAATAAATTGCAGGCGTGTCCCTCGATGCAAATAATTGCAGGTGCTCGGTGCAAATAAATTGCAAGCGAGTCCTTCGTGCAAATAAATTGCAGGCGTGCTCCTAGTGAGATGCAGATCTTCAGAGCTTCAAGGTCTTCTGATCTTCAATGCCTTCAATGTCTTGTTCAATCTCCAAAATGATACCACTATTTATAGTGGTGGGGTGTAGAAAAAAGCTAACAAACCTCATCCCTTGAATTTAATTTAATATTTTGAATTAAATTCAAGGAATGTACCTGGACACCATCACGTCCAAGTTCATGATTTTATATTTTTGAACTGATTTATAATACCCACATCTTTCCACAAATTATGTGATCCACATGTACTTTGATGGGCCAAACCAAGTCCAAGTCCGTCAATTTGAGCAGCCCAATTGATAGTCGGCAAATTATTGCATGGACCATGGTCCACACAGCTGTGTGGACCAAAAAAAAAAGTACATTATTTTTGTAGTACTGTAGGTACATTATTTGATATATATCAAATATCAAATAATGTACCTTCAGTACAAAAATAATGTACCCTAAAATAATGTACCTACAATACAAAAATAATGTACCTTCAGTACAAAAATAATGTACTTTTTATTTTTGGTCCACACAGCTGTATGGACCATGGTCCATGCAATAATGATTGTTGATAGTCTGGTCCAACTCATATAAATATATTCCTTGAATTTGGGCCAACAGTTCAACAACAATTACTTTAAATTAATTAATTAGGCCAACCAATTATTTATTAGGCCATTTAATCAACCCAATTAAATAAATATCAGCCCAATTTAATTAATTAAAGCAATTAATTTAATAATGAATTATCAGTCACGGCCCAATAATGTTATTTCAATTTTCAGTGTTAACAAATTGCCCCTTCAAGACTTGCTTGGCGTGCTCCAAATGCAAAGAGAAGGAAGTCTCGAAATTAATAGTTGCCCAGGAGTCCAAATTTACAGTCCATGTTTGCAGGTAGCACCCCAATTGTGTCCACAATTCTATTAGAGGCCCGTTTCATTTTCCTCTCTAACTTTAGCCAAATTTAATTTTAACTTGGCCAAAATTAATTCCTCAAAATCAGAAAATTGACCCACAGCTCATCACGCTCAATTTTGGCCATATTCCCTTAGGGACACAGTCTTCATCCCATCATGACTTGTAGTAACCAATTATTTCCATGGCAAACCATACTAATCCTTTCTTCCCACCCGATCCACAAAATTAAAATTCGATAAGAATTGGGGTAACAACTTGATATCACGAGCCTCGTGCTAAGGAGTCTTGAAACACACGAGACAGTTTTGACTCATGTCAAGGAATATCTTTTAGCTTCCTCCTTTTAAAATCTCATAAAGGGTTTGTCCCAACTTATCAGTCAAAAAATGCATGTGAATGTGACACATCTATTGTTGAGGCTATCGAAGATTTAGTCAATGATGAGACTATAGTTTCAAATGTCGAGGCGGAAGTTTCTCGCATTTTAGAGTTGACTATGCTGATGCTAGAAAATGAAGAGCGCCTGAACCAGGTGAAGGGAAGCTTAGAAGCATGTAAAGATAGCATGTTTAGCTTTAGGCTTTTGTTGACTGATGTTCTGTTCCTTTGGTAGCAAGACTTTTGTCGTTTCTTTTTCCCAACTCATGATGATATCAATACTTTCATTTGTGCGCTTGTCCTTTAACAATCGTACATCTTTGCCTTGACCCGTTGAACGATTGTCTTGATATACCACAGTTGCAACATGAATTGGATTTGTTTTTGTTATAACTGAACTTAGATAATTTGATATCTAAGCTGCCTATGTACTCCTATAAAGGATATCAAGTCAAACGTAGTTCAAATGATTTTTTTTAATAAGTAAAGCCGTTCACAGTTTAAACTCATGCGGGCCAGGAGCGCCTATGATTTGGGCCCACCCATAGACAAAGCGAGATGCGCTAGCAGTTTAACCACGTGCTGCATTTTTGGTGGATGAGTCATTCATTGACTTTCCATGACTCGGGTCGAGATATAATTGCTCGCAGCCCTGTTTATAAATATTCGCACAGGTTTAGGGGGGACATAACCCAACCCTTTGCGTACATGGGGCTCTTGTTGATTTGCCTTGCCTCTGCCACCGGCTTCGGGGATAAGCGTTCCCAACTTCCAAGGCTCATTATGATTATAGCTAGCTTTAGGTAGAAGCTTATATGCGTTAGGGTCAAAACCCTCAGTACGTTTGGTGGGCAAGACTTGGTCCGCTTCATCTATTTTAAGTGTGTCAATTCTTGCAATCGGGAAGATGAGCTTTGTAGTGTGTTGATCCACTTCCACAACTTCCTTTCCCTTTGACTTTAGTTGGGAATGCGGGTTGTCATTGCTATTCTGGGAATCTTCCACAAAGACATGTTTCTTTATATAGAACTTTGCATCCGCAAAGTAAGACTGAGCCTCTGCGAATGGGCTTTCATCGGCGACTACCTTTTCAATCACGCCGTTCTTTTCATACATATAGCATTGATGCCAAGACGAGGGAACTACCCCATTTTCATGTATCCAAGGCCTTCTGAGTAACAAGTTATAAGATGTCCCCGCCTCTATGACATGGCAGACAACACTTGAACTTAGGCCTCCGACTCTTAAGTCGAGATTGATGATGCCGATTGCTCTCTGCCCTCCTTGGTTAAAGCCTTGTATCATTAGACGGCTTTGGGCGAGCTCATCTGAAGATCCACCAAGGTCTTTTAAGGCTCGGAGGGATAAGATGTTGACAGCTGAGCCTTGATCAACTAGAATTCTTTTAAGTTTTTGCCCCCGTGTGTAGCCTTCGACAAACAGTGGGCGATTGTGTGGCACACCTTCAAGTAACAAGTCTTCATCCTTGAAGGTAATTTCTGCGGAGTAGGAAGCTGCTCTATGCATTTGCACTTCCTCATCTTCGGTGTGTTTAGGAGATGAACATTCTCCTACATCCACTTGCCTGTCATTAGTATTTAGGCAGGAGCTAATATTGCCTGCCCCTTTATAGATCAAATCCCTTTGGCATATATTGAGCGAAAAGAAAACTGGTGCTCGTGGCTGCTTGACATGCCCCTTCATCTTTGACCTACGGGCATGACCATTTGTTGAGGTTTTTGCAACCCAATTATTCACTATGTACCTTGGATATCTCACAGGCTCACTTTTCTTCTTTCTATGAGTGACAATCACCCATTTTCCTTCAGATGTGCTATCATTTTGCTGTGGTTTTGAACTTTGACCAGCAGCATGTTTCACAGTGAACGGGAGTGGACGCTTTCGTTGCCCTCCATGTTCCTTCTCAGTACACAAAGGAGCAAATCGTCCAAGTGTAATTGAGATCTGATTTCTGCTTGCGCCGGCATCAATAAGCTCAATATTTCCGTCTCTGGCCAATGCCATAACTTTATCCTTGAAGATGAAACACTGCTCAATCGGATGACCTAGAAGGCGGTGATATTTGCAGTAATTTGGGTCATTCACCCTTGAAGCCTCATCAAGGCGTCTCATCTCGGGCAATTCAATGAGCCTAAGTTTGAGTAGCTCATCAAACATAGGAGATGCATCAGAATCCAAGAAAGGATACATTTCTCCTGTCTTTCTTCAAGAGTCGGCCTTCTATCTCCCCTTGACGGGCCAGAAAATGGTCTCGGCCTAGGCCTTTCATTTGCTTTACAAAAAAATGGTCTCCTCTTCACGAATGTTCTCTTGATTATTTGCTCTGTTAGCTTGCGGTTCTTCAATGATTGGTTCTTCATGGTTAATCGGTACTTGTGGATTGATTGGAACTAGGGGTGGATTTTGTACTGTTGTGCCTCTTCCTTGTGGGTTTCTTGTTGCGCTTGATGAAGCCATTAATGATCCTTGGGTATTTTTCGTTCTAGTTGCTCTATTAATTTCAGGAATGTAGGGTAGTAAACCTTGATTTCCTTTTGCTCTCGTGTGCATTCACCTAGTAAAATTATCAACGAAACGAAAATTTCCACAATTGACTAGAAGTAGTCAATTGGGTTAGTAGCAAAAACAAGTAATAATAAAACAAAATTAAGTGGAATGGATTAACATTTCTCAAATCTAGCATTCATGCAATCAAAGTAAACAAAAACATATGACAACCTATTGCCCTCCCCGGCAACGGCGCCATTTTGACATTGCGGTTTTGCGTAGGATTGGAGTGTCAAAAGATATTTGTATGATAAAACAGAAAGTCTGTGACTCCCCGAGTGTCGGTCTCAAAGGAGGGACGTGGAGGTATGTCAAACATTCCAGAGTTTACTTGATTGGATCATGCATAGGACTTGAGTGTGGTGAAGGGTGGAATTGCGAGTGAGAGTGTAGTTCATTGGTTGGTTTTGAGTGCAAGAGAGAGTAGTAAAGTAAAAGTGATTTTGGGAATATGTAAATGGGGTAGGGATTGGATAGTGTTCATGAATATTGCATAGTGGAGTGTCTAAGGTCATGGATTAGGATTGCTAGGATATTGTCTATTCAAGAGTGTGTTGTCTTAGTCCTTTTCCACCTTGTGTACTAAGGCTTCTTTGACTTAGGAGTGCCTTCAAGCATCCAAAGTTCTAAGAGGAATTTTATCAAACACTTGAGCTACACACTATCCTATTATTCTTAAGAAGTCCATAGGAACTTTGATTGTGTAAAGCTTCAAATCCTAACTCTAATCAAAGACATGAAAGAGTCAAGAGCTCAATCTCTCATCTAGATTGGCCAAATCCAACGAGATCTCATCAAAACAACAATCAAAAGACAAGAATAGATAATCTATCAACACAAACTCATAGATCCAAGATATAGAAATAAGATCATCACAAAAGCAATATTCAATCACACAATCCAAATCCCTAGACTAAATTAGCTACTCATGATATGAAATGAAAGTAAAAGCTAATTTAATCCAAGAATAAGATTACTAGCTGTAACACCCCGTAAATTCGTTCAAGCCTTAAGACCGGTAATTGTTTCCACCGGGCGATTTATTTGATTTAATTGGGCTTAGTCTTTCCAATTGATATATACATACATATATATATATACATACATATATATATATACATACATATATATATACATACATATATATATATATATACATACATATATATATATACATACATACATATATATATATATATATATTCCTTGAACCCAGAATTAATTATTTATTCAAAAGCCCAATTCTTGATTTAATTCTTGTAAGGGATTTATTCTAATTTGGATCCTTACAATTCTTATAAGTAAGAGTATTTTTATAATGACCCAATTCCTTATGCTAGTATATATATATTGTCTCTAAAACATTTAATTCCTAATATTATGGGCTTTCTCCTTATTCTATGTATTCATTTATTTTTAAGTGATGAATCATTTGGCCCAATAATTATTCTTGTACATAGAATTGTTATATATAACCATTTGAGCTCATTCCTTATTAAATCTTCCACCCTAATATATACATATATGTATATATGTATTATGGTATATATATATTCAAGACTTAGTATTTTCTAGAGATTCCACTCTCTCTCTTCCCCTACTCATTCTTCACGCCACTTTCATTCATCTTCCCCTTCAAAGATTGGTCTTCATTTCATCTTCAATATTCCAGTCAAGATTGCTCTTTTAGGATTGTTGAGGCTTGGGTAAGTGTCTATCTCTAGGAGTATACCTTGCATCATGTTATTTTCATAATCTTTATACAAGTTCTTATGGTGTTCTTTTGGGGATCTTTTGGGAAAAAGATGATCAAGATGGAGGTGGTGCCTTGTGAGGTGTTTTGAGGTTTTCTTGGGTGAAGTGTGCTTCAAGAGGTAACCACTATGTCCACTAAAACCTATTTTCACACTCTCAATCTATGATATTATTTGGTGTATTGGAATCCTGAAATTCCTTGGATATTTGCCTTGTTGTTGGTCTGTGAACATTTCTTTTGATGGATTATGAACTTGTGTTCTTGATCCTTTGCATATTAATGTTTATGAACATTTGTTGGTATGGATTCCATGTTTATTTGGCTTCTGAGATATATAATCTGGACAATCTGATCTTAGTTTTTGTATTCTGATCTGAACATTGCGTATTCTGTTCCGAGTCTGGAATCTGTGTTGGGGTTGCATTTGCAGTGCATTTAGGCGGTATAATGTGTCCTGCTTAGGTGGTCCGCAAGTGTACTGGTGGAAGGGTTTGGCGGAATATGGTGTTCCGTTGGTGTGTTCCGTTAGAACTAGAGGAAGGGTTCGGCGGAAGAGGCAGCTCCGTGAGGGCGTTCCGTTAGTGTTGGTGGAAGGGTCTGGCGGAACATGGTGTTTCGTTGGTGAGCTCCGCAAGGTCATTTCCAATTCTGGTTCCAGTAACCTGTTCTGTGATCTGTTGTCTGATTGTTTCCCTTTTGTTCTGAACCTTGTTGGAGTATCTTGTTGGGTATTTTACCATGTCTTTGGAGTATTTATTCATCTCTCTTGGTCCACCTTTTGAATCTCTTGTGTAGTTGAATCCTTGATTATACTACATGGGAAACTGGTTTGTGTTCATAATTTGAGATGAACACTCTGAGTAGTTGTTCTTGGGCTAAGGTTAAGGTTGGATGTGGATGGTGGATCTTTGAGTATCTTTGTGTATATTTGGGCACGATTTGCCTCTGTGTATTTGGGCACCCTTTGCCTTTGTGTATATATGGGCACTGACGGTAATAATGTGTTACCGGTATATTATTTGAATGAGTATTTGAATACAATGTTTGAGTATTTGAGTGCAGTGCTCAATGTACAAGTGAGTTTAGTATGTATTGCCTAGTAAGAAGTGTAAGAAGTGTCCCTCACTATGTGGTTGTGAGGCCTTTTATTCTTTTCAGCTCAGTAACGGAGCATTGATGAAGAGTTGAACGTTGAACATCAATACCTAAGGTGTTGAATGCTGAGGAGCTGAACGTCGGTCATCAATGCCGAGGAGCTGAACGTTGGCCATCAATGCTGAGGAGTTGGACCGTTGCGCATTGATGCCGAGGAGTGAGGTGTCTTGGTAGTTTGAACGGCAACTGTCTTGGTTATGATAATGGTTCCGGGTCGGGTACCCAATTACCCTGTCACCAGCCCCCCACTCCCTAGCTAGCGAGAATGGCTGAGGTAGTTAGGGAGTATCAGCCGGTGTTTGAATGGATTGGCCATGGAACTTGTGGAAGAAGATTTGGTATGTTGAATTCTGGAAGGAAATTTTACCGGAAGGAAACTTCACATATTTTTTTTTTTGTCGACCTTGGCACTGGGCCGCGGTTTCTTCTCCTTAATTATCCGGAATAATTCAAGATACGAACTATCACAGCATACTTAGGGAATCCTTAAAATCTTGAAAAATATATGCCAAGATTGTTTCAGGAAATCCCACGGATACTAGGAAACACCCTAGGGTTTTGTATAAAAACCCTTCTTCTTCTTTTGTAATCAACCCTTCCCTGTCTTTCGTACCAATTGCATTCTTGTTTCCAACTATCCTGGTAAGTTTTTTTTTTTTTTTTCGCACCCCGCCTCGGCACCGTGCCGAGGTGACTTCGGCACGGGGCCGAGGCTACGTGACCTCGGCGCTGGGCCGAAGTCACGCTACGGCTACGTGACCTCGGCGCTAGCCGAGGTCACGCGGTACGTGACCTCGGCAAGCACCGAAGTCACGATACCGCGTGACTTCGGTGCTGGCCGAGGTCGCGGTATCTTTTTTTTTTTTTTAAAGCTCAGGGCTTGCTTGTGTTGAACTGACAAGTTTGTTTTGTTTTTCGTTTTTCTTTCTGTTGTGCTGATAGGTTGGTGATCGTGCCTACCAATAACCAGGTTAGTTCCTCTATTATGGATTCGAATTCAAATTCGCGCACGGAGTCTTCTGACAATGAAACTTCATCTTATGATGGTGAAGATACATTGACCTATGGTGGTGACACCGAGGCATTGGGCCATGGTGATGACCCCGAAGACACCTCATCTCTGTCTTCCTCTCCTTCCGAAGAAGACACCGTAGATCTCGATCCTCCTGCCCCTTCCGTTAGTCGTAAAAGGAAGAGGCGTCAGACCTCGTATTCCCCCATAGATAGTACACTTATCGAGAATACCTATCGCTATCTAAAACCTGGCGATTTAGAAGATATCCAAGGTCTAGTGTGTGGGAATGTTAGAGTTGTCATCCCTGGGCATGATGTTAGCATCATGGAACCCCCGGAGCCCTCCTTCTTTGGTGTTCACCTGTTGTCTGTGCAGGTATGACTTAGGTTTCCCCTTCACCCTTTCCTAATCGAGTTTCTGAATTTTTATGAAATACTTGGATAAGACTCCAAAGGCAGATAGATGATTTGGAAAAGAAAGTAAAAGCAAGAGAACACTCACCAGAACCGGAGGTAAGAATGGCCGCTCCATTCTCTCCTGACATAATGGAAGTTCCTCTTCCAAAAAACTAGGATGGGTGATCCCCTGGGAAGTCCTCGTGTTACATTCATCGGTATCATGACCCACCTGCCTATGGAATCTGCAATACTTGGATTGATCCGCATTTGGGGAGACTTTCATGCACTCCTGCGGAAATTGCACGATCCCCATGTCTTCGGCTTGGTTTAGGATTACGCTAATTGGGTGAGTTAGCGGTGTCAGATGCCGCAACGGGATGAGACGAGGTCGGTCATCTCTTCCCTTCTTTGAGGGTGGTTGGTTTGGTCGTGGTGCCTGGTTGGGCGGACCAGCTTTATCAGGTCGCCTACTCTTTCGTCCTTCCTCCTCATCCTTTTTTCTCCTGTCAGCCTCCTCAGCGTCTGTGTACCGGTTGGCCGTTCTCATGAGTTCTTCGTAAGAGCGTGGGCGGTGGGCGTTCATTTGTTTGTGGAAATCACCTGACCTCAGTGCTTGGATGAAGATGAGAATCGCTGCCTTCGAATCGAAGTCATATACGTTGTTGACTTCTTTTTTCCATTTGCTTAAGAAGTCTCGCAGGCTTTCTCCCTTATCCTGCTTTACCCCACCCAGATGTGAGAATGGTTTCTTATGTTGTATACTCCCTGAGAAATAAGACAAGAAATTTTTGGATAGCTCTGCAAAAGTCTGAATTGACCCGTCTGGGATTGTGTTAAACCAATCTTGAGCAGTCCCGTCCAAAGTGGACAAGAACGCTCTGCACATTATGGCATCGCTTGCCCCAATCATGACCATGGCTGCCTTGTATCTTGTCATATGGGTACGTGGATCTGAAGTGCCAGTGTAGGCCTTGATGGTGGGTAGTCGAAAGTGTGACACCCCAACCTCACACAGGCTGAGATAGCTAAAACTTAACATAAAAGCTGCCAATCTCAACCAACAAACCAAACATAGCGGAAGCGAATTCAAAACCTAAGGGCGTCATGCCACATCTAGGTATATCACAGCCTAGATGCACAGGCTAAACATAAAACGAACTAAACTGTCATATCATATAACTGAATCAAAGTATACAACATCTCAAGTGGCACACAGGCCAAAGCATAAATCTACAAACATAACCACTATCTAAGCCTCCTCATACGGGTGTATCTCTATCGCGCTCACGCAAAGACCTTAAGGCAAACCTGGAAAACACACAAAGAACCATTAGCAAATGACTGCTAAGTAACCACCATTCACACCCGCAAGGAAGTATAGATATACATAAGCTTGTAAATAGGTTTACACACCCATATAGAATATAAACACCAACGAACTGTACACAGTGCAAATCGATACTCAACA
>NXFB01000026.1:104770-127054 GCA_002525835.2 Ipomoea batatas | reverse complement strand
CACCCAGATGTGAGAATGGTTTCTTATGTTGTATACTCCCTGAGAAATAAGACAAGAAACTTTTGGATAGCTCTGCAAAAGTCTGAATTGACCCGTCTGGGATTGTGTTAAACCAATCTTGAGCAGTCTCGTCCAAAGTGGACAAGAACGCTCTGCACATTATGGCATCGCTTGCCCCAATCATGACCATGGCTGCCTTGTATCTTGTCATATGGGTACGTGGATCTGAAGTGCCAGTGTAAGCCTTGATGGTGGGTAGTCGAAAGTCTTTTGGAAGAGGAACTTCCATTATGTCAGGAGAGAATGGAGCGGCAATTCTTACCTCCGGTTCTGGTGAGTGTTCTCTTGCTTCTACTTTCTTTTCCAAATCATCTATCTGCCTTTGGAGTCTTTCCACCAAGCCTTCCTGTGGTGTTTTGTGTCTAGTGGATTGACGCGGAGCCAATCCACCAGATTCGCCCATCCTTTCTCCGGATGGTCGTTTGGTTACTGCCTTTCCCGCTTGGGCACGGGGACCTCTATTGGAGGATCCTTGCACCCCCAACCGATCTCGGATAGATCTAGAAGCCGCCGGTCATTCTCGAACAGATCTGGAAACTGGTTGAGTTCCACCTTACTGCCGTTGAGTTCTGTTTTGCCTCGGAGATTGTACTTCTTCCTCCAGAGGGGGTGGTGGCGGTAAGATCTGGCCTTGCATTCCTGCGACTAGTTGGGCCATCGTCGTCGCCGCCTGTTGGATGATCTGCGCTGCCGCCTGAAGGTCCACCACCTGGGCGGGAGCGGCAGTTGCTGGGAGGGGAGTACGACCACCACCATGGTTGTTGTTGAGTTGGGTACGGAGGTCACCTTCTCTACGGTTATTGTTGTTGAGTTGGCTGCGAAGGTCACCTCCACGGTTGCTGTTGAGCTGCTCACGAAGATCACCCGAAGGGTGACCCTTGTTCACCTGACTAGGTGTGTGCGAGCTGCTGGATCCAGATGCCATTGATAGTGATGAGATGAACTGAGTGGTTTTTTGATTTTGTGATTTTAGCCTGAGATCTGATCTCGGTTCTCAATGAGAGCACCAATGACGGTAATAATGTGTTACCGGTATATTATTTGAATGAGTATTTGAATACAATGTTTGAGTATTTGAGTGCAGTGCTCAATGTACAAGTGAGTTTAGTATGTATTGCCTAGTAAGAAGTGTAAGAAGTGTCCCTCACTATGTGGTTGTGAGGCCTTTTATTCTTTTCAGCTCAGTAACGGAGCATTGATGAAGAGTTGAACGTTGGACATCAATACCTAAGGTGTTGAATGCTGAGGAGCTGAACGTCGGTCATCAATGCCGAGGAGCTGAACGTTGGCCATCAATGCTGAGGAGTTGGACCGTTGCGCATTGATGCCGAGGAGTGAGGTGTCTTGGTAATTTGAACGGCAACTGTCTTGGTTATGATAATGGTTCCGGGTCGGGTACCCAATTACCCTGTCAGGCACTATTTGCCATTTGTGTATATCGGCACTATTTGCCACTTTGGTAGTTGAGGAATATTTGCCTCTATGTATTCGGGCATCATTTGCCTCTGTGTTTATTTGGGCACGACTTGCCTCTGTGTATATTTGGGCACCATTTGCCTCTGTGTATATTTGGGCACCATTTGCCTCTGTATATTTGGGCACCATTTGCCTTTATGATTCGGGTATTATTTACCTCCGTGAACTGAGTTTGGATTTGATGTTTGGTATGAGGATTGGTGTTGGTTGGAGGGTAAGGGTTGGTCTTATCCTTAGGTTGAGGTCTACGTGGTCTCTTCACTTGATTCTTGAGTTATGTCATATCCCGTTGGTTGTTGATTATTCTTGGATGTATTCTTGTTGATCGTTTCATTGAATATTCTGTTGTATTCTTGATTCGGTTGATATTCTGTTGATATCTTGTTGCCTTGTGCAATTATGTTGAATATTTGTATTGTTGAGGAGTCTTGGTTTATCCTTTATTCAGCGTATTGTTGTTGAGTATCCGATTTTAAATGCTGAACAGTTCGTTGGTGTGTATATTCTATATGGGTGTGTAAACCTATTTACAAACTTATTATATATCTATATTTCCTTGTGGGTGTGAGTGGTGGTTGCTTAGCAGTCTTTTGCTAATGGTTTCTTGTATGTTTTCCAGGTATGTAATAAGTCTAAGCGAGAGCGCGTTAGAGCTTATCCTTATGAGGCGGCTTAGACTAGTTGTTGATGTTTTAGACTTTATGTTTGAGCCTGTGTGCCAATGATGAGATTATATACTCTTGCTTAGATTTCAGATGTTTTACACATGTTTGAGGATTTATTATCTATGCAGCTCAGTTCTTTTGGTTAGCCTATGCATCTAGGCCGTGTTTTTCGTACCTAGATGTGGCATGATACCCCTTTAGGTTATAAATCGCTTCCACTATGTATGTTTGATAGTTGAGATAGGCAGCTTTTGCGTTAAAGTTTAGCTATCTCGGCTTGTGAAAAGTTGGGGTGTCACAGTTGGTATCAGAGCATGTGTTGAGGTCTAAGTATAGATCCTAGGGTTTGAATACTTGAGACTCTAGGACCTGATCAGTAGGAATTAAGATGTTTGAGAATCCTAGGATGTGTGAATTCTAGGAACCGCGGTGAGGACACGCCTTATCTGTTTATATTATTTGTGCTTTGTTAACCCTGTTGTTTGCAGCTTGCGGGCGCGTCTTTCGGGTAAGTTCTTAATCGCTTTTAGTTAAGTTGCTTCATTTTAGAATTCCCTAGGAGCCTGCTTTAGATTAGGAATAAGTAGTTAGTTGATGCGAAACTATGGATAGCACCGTAGGCGTCTAAGCAATCAGAAGATTTGGCGACTCGTTGAAGAATACTAATCTACTCGTGACTTGGAGTCAGCGGCAACAATCTACGTTCCCCGGGATTGGCATCTTCGCGCGTGCGGCATCGTCTGCAAGATCTTCGTTCACCTCAAGACTTGAAGAACAAGTTTGCGCAGTTGAAGTTCGACACAAGACGAAGGAAACGAAAGGAGTTCGAAGACCCTCGGCTGCGAGGGAACGGCAAGAGCAAACGTGATGTGCCAAGAAAGAGCTAAAACACGCCAAGTAAAAGCTTCTGGATTGATGATGAAGAATCCCGTGCAAGCTAAGCTTGTTAGCCACGAAGCCTGAAGAATTATAATTCGAGGTCGTGATTCGCAGACCTTAAGATAGTCCTACCTACCCCTATCGCGCTAAAGAAGACTAAGTCAAGTAGAAAGGAAAAACTTGGACGCTTAAGATCCCCGAAGATAAGAAGGAACGCCATTATCAAGTTGTCCGATCTCATGAAGTGCGAAGGGACTAAGAAGTAAATTGCGAAATTAGGACCTCGTGTAATCTATTCGGTGCACCTCGGAAATAACTCCTTGCGCAAGAGCTTAAGGAAGGAACCACAGTGGCAAGAAAGAAATAAGGAGTAGCTAAGCAAGCTAGTAGTGGACTTTGGAGATTGTACACTAGACTCAAAAATAAAATAAGGGGACTAATAAAAATTACAATTTGTATCATCAAAATTATTACATTTTATTCCTAACAATTTCCCCCTTTTTTATGATACCAAATCCTATACCCGAACATTTTGGCTTAGTCTATCAAAAAAATGATATTTTTATTTTCTTATTTTATTTGACTAGCCAATTTGACGAGTTTAACAAAAATTGGACCTACGGACACAATTTTTATTTTTAGACACTTTCTAGACATCATGCAATTTTATTTGAGGTTCAATTTTTCTAATTTTATCAATTTAACATCATGCAATTTTATTTGAGGTTCAATTTTTCTAATTTTATCAATTTAAATTTTTCTCCCACAAATTGTATTTTACAAATAAACTTAAGTGTGTCTAAAAATTATGATTTCTAATAAGTAATACAATGAAATATAATAATCTCCAAAATATCATATATAACACGGTCAAAGTTGCATAGTAGTACCAAGTCAAAGTATTAAGTAAGCCCATACGTACATAATGTCATAATTCACAAAGCAAAATAACATTTCATACCATGTCATTCACCAACACCTTTGCTACTGTCTTCAAAAAGTCCTACTAGCCGCTGCCACCACCTTCACTTTCTCCATTCATTTTTCTTCCAAAATACCAAAATGAGAGGGTCATTCACTCTTCCCCCTATTTGGTAGCATCCCAAATGTTCTTGATGATAATGTACTCGCCACGCTGTGCCGAGCGTATCTCCTTGTTCACCACCATCAATTCTTCCATGTTCTTGGTCAGGGCAACATTCATAGCTTTCACCAAAGCTAGTTCTTCCTTTATTGCTGCGGTTTCCACTCCGTTGGTGTGCACGTCATTTTTGAGCTTAGTGACTTCTTGTGCCATGTGACACAAGACTCTCTCGGTTTGAAGCTTATGTTGAATATTCTCAAGATGATGTGATCTTGCAAGCTTCTCGGTAGCATCTCTTTCCTTGGCAAGTGCTTCTAACAATTCATTAATGAATTTGTTAAGATAAGATTTGGCAAATGGATTTACCTCACCGATTTGTGCTTCCAACTTTGCAAAATTATCAAGAAAAACTTGATAATTTACAGCTTTGTTTGTTGAGTGAATTGCCTCCTTGAGATCGTTCAAAGCTTTCAAAATTTTAGCATTTCTAGCACCATCATCATCATTCGAATTTTCTTTAGAAAATTCATTTTGGTCATCCTGCAACTCATCCTGCCGGTCATCCTGTCCGGTAGTCAAGTTTTCATCACTGTCAATGACCTCAATTGGATTGATATGTGGCTCATCTCCTCCAGTTTGGTTCACCTGTTCTGCCACTTCAACACCATCAGCTTGGATGTCTTCATTAGCCCTCACAACATCATCTTGTTGTGCCTCAAAAACACCATGAAAATCAGCCATAAAACTGTCATTCTGGACTGCTTCTTGATCCTCTTCTTGGTCTACCACTGCCACCTCCATTTCATCATCATTTTCAGCCAGATTATCACCTACATTTGTTGCTTCAACCTCAACATTTTCAGCCATATTTCCTTCCAAATTTTCTTCTAACCTCACGGCCTCACTCTCTTGTTCTTCATTACCATTTGTTGCCACATTTTCTTGCACTTGTATGTTCTCAACAGTTTCCTCAACCCTTTCGCCCACCTCACAGTCTTCTTCCCCCTCAATGTTATGCTTTTCCCCACTCTCATTCTCATGAATTTCTTCTCCCTCAATTTCATTCTCAACCTCACGGTCACCCTCACTCTAATTATTTTCATCTCTTCTTCCTTCCCCCTCACAACCATGACTCTCATCATTTTGACACTCCACACTTTCAACTACATGCTCACTCCCTTCAATGTTACCACTCATCTCCTCTAAGACCCCAATTGCCTGCAATTCTTCTCTAGTAACATTTTCTTTGCTAGCCACTTTCTCTTTTGAAGTCCTAACCTTCTTAAAAACTCTATTCAAGGGAATTTCGTAAGTCTAGTCATCTTCATCAATGGGTCTCTTCATGTTCACCCTAAACAAATACTTGCAAGCAAGTATCGATTTTATCTCACCCGTTTTCACTCCCTTCTTTCTCAACAACTCTCTGATCAACAACCCGTAACCCGGTTTCTCGGTTTTACTCACCGTGCTCTTTAGCCTATCAAGAATGATTTCACTCCAATCCACCTTGACACCATTAAACACGGCATGCATTATACAAGCAATTTGCAAACTAATCCGGTCAAAACCTCCCAACTTGCTCAACAAACACTTAGCAATTATTTCACCCAACTTAACAAATTCTAACTTAAAATCCTTCCTATAACCAGGAAATTTGGGAACGGCATCTCCCTCATCCATTCGAACCACAGGCCAAAAACTGTCCTTATCATAAAAATACCCTTCAAAGCTTGTAACTTCATCAGATAAAGCATATAGGCATTTTATATCACTTTGTTTCACAGACACAGATTTTCCATTCATACGACAAATAATAGCATCATTTTTGGGGTTCTTTTGGAATGGGTAGTAGGTGCCATTTTTGGGGTTCTTTTGGAATGGGTAGGGGTAAAAGTTTGAGTTTGAGAAGCTTTGATGTTCTTCGGCTATGGAGTTGCGTCGAAACAGAGAAGAGAAAGAGAATGGGTCTTCAATTTAGCTTTCAAAATTTGGGGAATCCGAAAGGGTGCCTTTTCTTTAATGGGTTTTGAGGTTCAAAAGTCAAAAATAACCTTAATGAAATAGTTGTGGTCTTTTTATGCTTGAGGGTAATTCGGTCCACTCAAAGGGTATATGAGTAAAATCGGTAGCTTCAGCTCAAGAATATCCCTGATGAAATAGATCCCTGCAAAAATAGATACATGCAAAAATATTTTCGAATAGGGATGAATAATAAAAATATGAGACACGTAAAAATTAGATAAAATCAAAAAGCAAGTCTCACAAGTAATCATGAGCTAAAAATGATACAAGTTTGAAATAAATGCTGACATGTGACAGGTGTAATTCATAAAAGCTCTTAACTTTCTCTAGAGAGCATCTGAGTGACAAGTAATTAAGAACCCTATTTTCTTACAGTTGTTACTCTAGTTACTCAAGTAAAAGTTAAAGAGGGTAAGAAAGGGACACATAAGCACACCTATCAGATTACATGCAAAGACATAGACTTCAACACATGACTTACAAGACAAGATAAAATAAATGAACACCATATCAACAAAGATTTTCTATAGTACTTTGACTAAAAGCATGTGAACACTTTTAACATAAAAGATGGGAAATACGTACCAGCATTCACGAAATCATCCAAAAATCACATAACACATATAATTATGCAATTCGAAAGAATTAAAGCACAATTTGTGCAAAATTTGCACAAATAAATCATGCACGCACATATAATCACGTGATTGACAATTAATCACACATTAAAGCACAAAATCACATAATTGCAATTTTTAACACATATACGCATATAGGCACGTAACAATTAAAATAAAGCAATTAAATCATAATTAAATAAAATTGAGCTTAAGGATAAGAAAGTGATACTTAGCTCATTTCGATCATGCTCATCTCATGCCTTAAAGTTGCAAATCGAGATTCACACAACGATTTTGTGAGAATATCGGCAATTTGGTTCTCCGTGGGAATATGATCGATTCTAAAACCCTTCTTTTCGACGTGATCACGAATAAAATGATGACGTACGTCGAAGTGTTTTGTCCGTGAGTGAAGCACTGGATTTTGAGAAATCGCAATAGCGCTAGTATTATCACAGAAAATACTAACGTCCTCGCAATTAATTCCGTAATCTCTCAATTGTTGCTTCATCCACAAAATTTGCGAACAACAACTTCCTGCTGCGATATATTCGGCTTCGGCAGTGCTTGTAGCAATGGAGTTTTGTTTCTTGCTAAACCATGAAACTAACCTTCCCCCTAAGAACTGGCACGTTCCGGAGGTGCTTTTACAATCAGTTTTGCAACCTGCAAAATCTGCATCTGTATATCCGGTTAGTTCAAAATTACCTTCTTTTGGATACCATAATCCAACATTGATTGTTCCCTTGAGATAACGAATGATCTTCTTGGTAGCAAGTAGATGACTTTCTTTCGGCTTAGATTGGAATCTAGCACATACACCCACTGAGTAAGATATGTTCTACTCGCAGTGAGGTATAGCAAAGATCCAATCATTCCTTGATACATCGTTTGATCTACGTCTTTTCCTTCGTCATCTTTGTCTATTCGTTGTGCTGTGCTCATAGGAATTTTCACTGAGCTCTTTCCTTCTAAGCCAAATTTCTTGATAAGATCTTTTGTGTATTTGGCCTGATTGATAAAGATTCCTTCCTTCATTTGTTTGGCTTGTAGTCTAAGGAAGTAGTTCAATTCGCCCATCATACTCATTTCGAATCTGTTCTGCATTAGCTTAGAAAATTTCTCGCACGGGGTTTTATCAGTACTTCCAAAAATAATATCATCAATATAAATTTGTACTAATAAAATATGATTATTTTCTTGAATTCTAAATAAGGTTTTGTCAACAAGGCCTTTAGTAAAACCACAACTAATTAAGAACGTCGATAGTGTATCATACCAAGCTCGGGGTGTTTGTTTTAAACCATACAATGCCTTCTTTAGTTTATAGACCTTATCAACATTACCTTGTACCTCAAATCCGGGGGGTTGCTCAACATAGACTTCTTCTTCAAGTAAGCCGTTAAGAAATGCACTTTTCACGTCCATTTGATAGACCGTGAAATTCTTGTATGCTGCGTAGGCTAAGAATATTCTTATCGCTTCAAGTCGTGCAACCGGGGCAAACGTTTCATCAAAATCTATTCCTTCTTCTTGTGAGTAGCCCTTTGCAACTAGCCTCGCTTTATTCCTAACAATGATTCCATCTTCGTTCGCTTTGTTCCTAAAGACCCATTTAGTACCTATTACATTGTAATTTTCTGGTCTAGGAACAAGCTCCCACACATCGTTTCTTTTGAATTGGTTTAGTTCTTCTTGCATGGCTTCAATCCAGCTTGGATCACTTAGAGCTTCGTCAATTTCCTTTGGCTCGATTTGAGATAGAAAACATGCGAATAGAGTATCTTGTGTTGTGGATCTTGTTTTCACGCCATCTTGTACTCTTCCAATCTCAAGATCTTGAGGGTGATCTCTAAGTCATCTTAGATCTAGTTGAAAGTTGTCTTGGGAGTTGGTTGTCAGTGAGGAATTGTTCACGTGTGAGGTAGGAGTAGCTTGATTTGTCACATTGCTTTCATTGTTAACCTCCTCATCCTGATTGTCATCCTCAAGGTCATCCTGATTGTCATCCTCAGGGTCAAGAATAACACTGTACAGTAGCAGGATGAGGAACAGGATGACCCTGAGGATGACAATCAGGATGAGATAACAACAATAACAAAAGGAATGAAACCTAGCTCATCCCAAACTACATTATAGCTTAAGACTTTCCCTCAGAATAAGAAATAAGAGATAAAGAATCATTAAATGCAGTACTGCTAATGCCAGATAATGCATTAAGATTCAGTCACTATTAATAAATTAGGGAAAACAAACCTAAGCTGTGAGCACGACGGCGCCACCGACCTCCTTGATCTTCTTCTCAGCAATCTTGGAGATGAGCTTGGCCTTGACCACCACGGGCTGCGACGGCAGCGGCGATTGGAGATGGCAACTACGATTGGGACTCTGGGACGGTGAGGCTTGGTAGTTGGTCCATTGCGAGAAGAAGAGAGCTAGAGAGGAAGACGAAGTGAGGGACAGAGATAACGGCGTTCTGAGCAGCGAACGGCGCTGGTGAAGTAGGCGATGGGCAGAGGTCGGCAGCGGCTTGAGGTTTTAGGGTTGGCAACTTGGGCGACTGAAGAAGCTGTAACCTAAATATACTTAATACGGACGTACGAAGTACTATTTTACATTTACCGACGTATTCAAATTTTCCTCGCTACATCTTATTAAAAAAATTTCACGCTCGCAGTATAAACATGTTGAAATAAACCCGCTCCAAAAACTAGCTACGGATTTGAAGATCCGTCGCTAAATCTAGCGACGGATCTTCAAATCCGTCGCTAGGTTTTAGCGACGGATCTTCAAATCTGTCGCTAGTATTATATACACTATATATTTTTGTATTTTAACATTAGTGACGGATTCTAAATCCGTCGCTAGCTAGCAACGGATTTTAAATTCCGTCGCTATATAGCAACCGGAAATAACACTCGCCGCTACATTGTAAAAAAATGAATCCGCGTTATAAAACATAGCGACGGATATTTATTTCCGTCGCTAATTTGCTCACTTTTTTTGTGTGAAAATTTCCAGCTAATATTAGCTACGTTTTAACGACGAAACTCTTCCGTCGCAAAATTTCGTCACAAATCCGTTGCAAATCTGTAGCTAACTCTCAATTTTTTGAAAAAAAATAAATCTGTCACTAAGTCGTCGCTATTCCGTCGTTAAAGTAGCAACGGAATAAATCTATCGCTAAATCCGTCGTTATTTTCGTGTTTTTTTGTAGTGTAAGCTAATGCAGAATAGATTTGAAATGAGTATGATGGGTAAATTGAACTACTTCCTTGGACTACAAGTCAAACAAATGAAGGAAGGAATCTTTATCAATCAGGCCAAATACACAAAAGATCTTATCAAGAAATTTGGCTTAGAAGGAAAGAGCTCAGTGAAAATTCCTATGAGCACAGCACAACGAATAGACAAAGATGACGAAGGAAAAGACGTAGATCAAACGATGTATCGAGGAATGATTGGATATCTGCTATACCTCACTACGAGTAGACCCGACATATCTTACTCAGTGGGTGTATGTGCTAGATTCAATTCTAAGCCGAAAGAAAGTCATCTACTTGCTACTAAGAAGATCATTCGTTATCTCAAGGGAACAATCAATGTTGGATTATGGTATCCAAAAGAAGGTAATTTTGAACTAACTGGATATTCAGATGCAGATTTTGCAGGTTGCAAAATTGATCGTAAAAGCACCTCCGGAACGTGCAAGTTCTTAGGGGGAAGGTTAGTTTCATGGTTTAGCAAGAAACAAAACTCAATTGCTACAAGCACTGCCGAAGTCGAATATATCGCAGCAGGAAGTTGTTGTTCGCAAATTTTGTGGATGAAGTAACAATTGAAAGATTACGGAATTAATTGCGAGGACGTTAGTATTTTCTGTGATAATACTAGCGCTATTGTGATTTCTCAAAATCCAGTGCTTCACTCACGGACAAAACACATCGACGTACGTCATCATTTTATTCGTGATCACGTCGAAAAGAAGGATTTTAGAATCAATCATATTCCCACGGAGAACCAAATTGTGAATGTGGCCATCGACAAACAGCTTACTCAAGAGATTATTGATGGACTAGAGAAGTCTGAACTGTTGAAGGTATGCAAATATCAATTTGTTGGTATTTTTGATGATGACGTGTGCAATTTCTTTGAGCATGCCAAGTTGAAAAATGATGCTATTATTTGTCGTATGAATGGAAAATCTGTGTCTGTGAAACAAAGTAATATAAAATGCCTATATGCTTTATCTGATGAAGTTACAAGCTTTGAAGGATATTTTTATGATAAGGACAGTTTTTGGCCTGTGGTTCGAATGGATGAGGGAGATGCCGTTCCCAAATTTCCTGGTTATAGGAAGGATTTTAAGTTAGAATTTGTTAAGTTGGGTGAAATAATTGCTAAGTGTTTGTTGAGCAAGTTGGGAGGTTTTAACCGGATTACTTTGCAAATTGCTTGTATAATGCATGCCGTGTTTAAAGGTGTCAAGGTGGATTGGAGTGAAATCATTCTTGATAGGCTAAAGAGCACGGTGAGTAAAACCGAGAAACCGGGTTACGGGTTGTTGATCGGAGAGTTGTTGAGAAAGAAGGGAGTGAAAACGGGTGAGATAAAATCGATACTTGCTTGCAAGTATTTGTTTAGGGTGAACATGAAGAGACCCATTGATGAAGATGACCAGACTTACGAAATTCCCTTGAATAGAGTTTTTAAGAAGGTTAGGACTTCAAAAGAGAAAGTGGCTAGCAAAGAAAATGTTACTAGAGAAGAATTGGAGGCAATTGGGGTCTTAGAGGAGATGAGTGGTAACATTGGAGGGAGTGAGCGTGTAGTTGAAAGTGTGGAGTGTGAAAATGATGAGAGTCATGGTTGTGAGGTGGAAGGAAGAAAAGATGAAAATAATGAGAGTGAGGGTGACCGTGAGGTTGAGGATGAAATTGAGGGAGAAGAAATTCGTGAGAATGAGAGTGTGGAAAAGCATAACATTGAGGGGGAAGAAAATTGCATGTGATGTTGCCGAGAGAGTTGAGGAAACTGTTGAGAACATACAAGTGCAAGAAAATGTGGCAACAAATGGTAATGAAGAACAAGAGAGTGAGGCCGTGAGGTTTGAAGAAAATTTCGAAGGAAATATGGCTGAAAATGTTGAGGTTGCAGTGGCAGACCAAGAAGAGGATCAAGAAGCAGTCCAGAATGACAGTTTTATGACTGATTTTCATGGTATTTTTGAAGCCCAACAAGGTGATGATTTAAGGGCTAATGAAGACAACCAAGATGATGATGATGAAGTGGCAGAACAGGTGATCCAAACTGGATGAGATGAGCCCCATATCAATCCAATTGAAGTCATTAACGTGGATGAAAACTTGATTGCCGGACAGGATGACCGACAGGATGAGTTGCAGGATGACCAGAATGAATTTTCTAAGGAAAATTCGAATGATGATGATGGTGCTTGAAATGCTAAAATTTTGAAAGCTTTGAACGATCTCAAAGAGGCAATTCACTCAATAAACAAAGCTGTAAATTATCAAGTTTTTCTTGATAATTTTGCAAAGTTGGAAGCACAAATCGGTGAGGTAAATCCATTTGCCAAATCTTATCTTAACAAATTCATTAATGAATTGTTAGAAGCACTTGCCAAGGAAAGAGATGCTGCCGAGAAGCTTGCAAGATCACATCATCTTGAGAATATTCAACACAAGCTTCAAACCGAGAGTGTCTTGTGTCACATGGCACAAGAACTCACTAAGCTCAAAAATGACGTGCACACCAACGGAGTGGAAACCGCAACAATAAAGGAAGAACTAGCTTTGGTGAAAGCTATGAATGTTGCCTTGACCAAGAACATGGAAGAATTGATGGTGGTGAACAAGGAGATACGCTCCGCACAGCGTGACGAGCACATTATCATCAAGAACATTTGGGATGCTACCAAATAGGGGGAAGAGTGAATGACCCTCTCATTTTGGTATTTTGGAAGAAAAATGAATGGAAAAAGTGAAGGTGGTGGCAGCGGCTAGTAGGACTTTTTAAAGGCAGTAGCAAAGGTGTTGGTGAATGACATGGTATGAAATGTTATTTTGCTTTGTGAATTATGACATTATGTACGTATGGGCTTACTTAATAATTTGACTTGGTACCCCTATGCAACTTTGACCGTGTTATATATGATATTTTGGAGATTATTATATTTCATTGTATTACTTTTTAGAAATCATAATTAAATTTTTGGAATGAAGTTGGAGCCAAAATTAAGTTTAATTTTGGGATAATAATTCGAAAATCCAAAATTAATTTTTGGAGGCAAAATTCGAATCAAGCAAGTGAAGACCAACTTGGAGGTGTCGGTGAATTTTCGGTGATATAATTTATGCTCAAGCAAGAGTCACCAGAGGAAATATTTTGGAGAGATCAACTTGACAATCAGAATAAGAAATTGCAAAGTCAAGTATTCACACTTGAAAAGTCAAAATTGGAGGCCATCTTGATAAGGAAATTCAATTCAAGATCTGAGAATGCAATTTGACGAATGGGTTTCTTACAAGAGGAGTAATGACAAAGGCCAAATTTCAAATTCATCTGATAAAGACCATGGAGAGCTTCAGAACAAGTTGGCAAATTATTTCAAGATTCAAAATTGGACGATCAAGATTGGAAGATCTACAACGGGTAGATAGCTTCTTCAAGCTATAAATACCCATGCAAGACTTGAAGACAAGCACCTCTCCACATCACAACATCTGAGCAAAATAGAGCTATCAAAAGACATTATTATTTCGAAGGAGAGAAGAAAAATATTGGAGAGTGCAAGTATTGAGCTGATTAGAAAAATTCAAGTCTGAGAGAGAAAAAGAAAAATACTTCTTTGTAAAACCATATCTACTGTGAGTAGAAGAAAAGGAGAGTAGCAGGTGCGGCTTGTAAAATCCGAGTTGAGTGCGAGGCACTCGAAAGGAGCGTGGCTTTGTGCGAGACCATCAGGAGCGTAGCTAGGTGCGAGACGCTCGGGAAAAAAGCTCGGGAGTATAGCATTGTGCGGGATACTCAGAGGAGTGCGGCTTTGTGCAGAGTACTCGTGAAGACTAAGTGTAGCTGGGTGCACTTGGTTGAGGAGCGTAGCTGGGTGCAAGATGCTCGTGAACGTAGCTGGGTGCAAGACGTTCAGGTTTGAGTGTTGCTGTAGGCAAAGAGCATTCGGAGTAGCAGATGCTAGAAAGGCACTGATCCACTATTTGTATCTGGTTGATTGAAGATAGTGAAAATCTTCCTTGGAGTGAAAGGAAGAAGTGGAGTAGGAGAGTTACACCATCTCCGAACCACTATAAATCTCTCTGTCTCTTTACTTTACTTGCATCATATTTATTCTTGCATGCATATCCCGTACTAACCTACTAACTGATATATCCATCTGGGTCTTGAAAAGTCATACGTCTGCATGCATAGCATTACATTGCATATTTTATTACAAGTCTTCATATTCAAAGTGCATGTACTGAGCATTTCAATTTCCTAGAGCTTATTTACTATTCATGCACTATTCACACACTATTCCTTACTATTCATACTTACTATTCACATTTTTTTTTGTGTATACTATTCACATTTATTTGTAAGGGATTCCTCCTGATTCATACAAACTCATTTACTATTCATTCTTTATTTATCATCTGGGTTTGCCTTTGCATGCGATATATCTCTTCATATCTGATCAAGTTATTTATAGCACTTTACGTATTGATATTCCGCTGCGAACTCTAGGTTGTTTATTTGCTTTATGCTTGCTACCTAGAGTTGAAGTTATCAAAGTGTTATAATTTTTGAAATTGTTGAAAAGTCTATTCACCCCCCCTCTAGACTTTTCCCACCCTATCGGGACCAACACCAAAAAACCTAGATCGGAAGATGTTGTGGAAGGAGAATTACCTATTAGACAAATTTCACCAATTAAGAAAAAAAAGGACTCCTCGAGTCGAAGTGAGAGCCAATGAGAAAGAAATTGTGACCGGAAGGGAATTGGTGGCAGTCAACACGGTTGATGACATTGGAGGTGATTTTATGGAAGTTTTGATGAATGATCAATCAATTCGTGGAGCAAATTACGAAAGAGAACCGAAATTTCATCAAGAAAGCCGTATGAATGATGGTGAAAATCAATTTGATGCATACTTAGTTGAATTCAATATTGAGGCCGAGAGTGACACTCATGGACTGCAACAAAATGTAGGAAATGAAAATTTTGTTGAGGTTGAGGTGAATCAAGATCAAATA
The DNA here is from genome assembly GCA_002525835.2 of Ipomoea batatas. Classification (NCBI taxonomy): domain Eukaryota; kingdom Viridiplantae; phylum Streptophyta; class Magnoliopsida; order Solanales; family Convolvulaceae; genus Ipomoea; species Ipomoea batatas. Next base: position 111,977 of record NXFB01000026.1, on the reverse strand, counting down.
GAAGTTGAGGCCAACCTAGAAGAAATTAATGTTGAAAATGATGAAGTTGATCAAGTTGAGGTTGAGGCTAACTTAAGAGGAGAAAATGTGTCACATGTAGAAGAGACGCATGGGAGTGATATTGAGGCCGACTCACATATTGTTGGTGAGGTTGACACACATGATGGTAGTATTGAGGCTAACTTGTCACATGATGAGGCTAACTTGCCAAATGTTGACACACATGTTGGTGAACAAGTTGGAATTAATATTGGCATTAGAGATGTTGAGGCTGAGAACAATCAAATGGAAAATATTGAGGTTGACAGAAGTGACCATGATGATGATGAAGAAAAACATGTGAATTTTGGATAGGCTAGTACACATGAAAGTGACACATCTACACCTAGACTTGTTCCAGTTGACATTAAAGCAGTACAGACCATACACTGTATACCAATTTCTTGAAATTATTTGATCAGATTGCAGGAATGGAGCGTAGAGTTAATAGAATCAACCCGGTGATAAAAGAGGAGTTGAATGGTTTTATTGGCAAGATGATGATCACACTAAAGAATGAAAAGAAGGTTGTAAGTGAGGTTGTAACCACTCATAGAAATGAATCAGATGAATATAACTGGAAATTGGACCGAAGACTACATCACATTATGAGTCAAATTGAAAATGTGAGGAGTGTACTCACTCGAAGTAATGTATCACATGAGGGAAACATTGATATCTTGCAAGGTTGTCTATATTCCTTGGCAACACTATGCAAGGAATGGAGAAGAAAATGGAAGAAATGGAAGCTCAACAAAGAATTGACTCATCCCTAATCAAGGAAATGCGTCTACAACAAAAATGGGACATGGTGATGTTCTCAAAAATTTTGAATGCTACCAAAAAGGGGGGAAAGAAGACCACCCTCTCATTTTGGAGCTATTAGTGGATCTAGTGCACCTATACAGGGGGAAGAAGGGGTACCACCAACTTTTCGATTTGTTATTGATTTTTCAGGTACTCCCGTATATCTTGATGAAGACAAGGTGATAAGGATGCTCAAGTATTATTTACCCGAAGGTGCAATAATCACTGAAGGAAGGAGCATAAAGGAGTGTGTCACTTGGTACACTAGAGTGTTTCCTACAAATGTTACACGTGAAGTCAAAACCGAAGCGGAGGAACGATAAGCTTACTTGGAAAAACACGTGGGTACCAAAATGCTTTCTACCCACTACCAAGGAATTCGGTTGAATCGCAACCAAGGAATGATGCATCTAGCCAATGACGTAAACCGTGGCGCTACTTGGGATGCAACCCAAGATTTTAATAAAATGCTTTACATTATTGCTATGCTTTCGTTTTTAATGTTTTTGTTCTAATAAATTGCTATAATCATATGGAACCATGTTTTGAGGACTAATTTGTAGGATTCGAGACTAGAAATTGCTTTGGAAGAGCTTAAATTGGTATATAGGTATGGAAGGCAAGGCCAAAAATCGGAAGAAAACGATGCAATGGACCTACACGAGGCTCACACGTGTGTAGCCGTGCGTGGGAACGAGGCAGTAGCCTCCCAAGCACGCTCACACGCGTGTTTCCATGCGTGGGAGTGAGGCAGAGAGCTCCCACGCACGGTCACACGAGTGTGACCGGCGTGGAGGCCCCTACGGGTTTAAAACCCTTGTTCGGCCATCCCACCTTATTTTGCTCCCAAAATCAATTTTTCTCTTCTCTTCTCCACGCAAGGAAGAACCAAACTCAAGGTTTGAACATACTTCTCACTTTTTACCATTCAAAGAAGATTAAAACATCAACATCAAGGTAATCTTTCATCTTTTTGACTCTTTATCCTTGAATATTCATGAGTTTGGAAGAGTTTGAATGTGAAATTTATTCTACAATGCCTTGCATGATTTTGAATGATTTTGAATGATTAAATTGGTTATAATGCTTCATAGAACTATCCTTTGATGTTTTCTTTCATTATTGATGGTTACATTGATGGATTGTTGTATATTCTTGAACTTCAAGTGTGAACACCATTGATGAACAAATGGGTTTGTTAGATTTCTTGTTGAAATTATGAAATTGATGCTTGAATTTATGAATAAACTTGTTATAGAACTATTATATGTCATCAATTTGACTTTTCACATGCTACATTGTCCAATTTGAATTTTCAATTTCAAAACCCTAATTTTGAATTTGGGGAAGAAGATGAAGTTGACTTTTTGAAATTCTTGACTTTTGTAGTTGACTTCTTATTTGACTATCAAATTGATATATCTTATGATGAATTTATGCATGTGTGTGATAATGGAATGATATTGTTGATATTATTATGCTTGACTTGTCCAAAATATAGGGGAAACTATGGCGAAATTTTTGAAAATTCTTAACCCTATATGTTTGAAATCCATTATCTTGACAAGGAATTTTACACAAATATAATGGTGACTTATTCAAAGCCAATTACCATGAATGATAATTTCTATAATTTGTAGGATGGGACGCTCAAAAGAAATTGCAAAGAAATCAAAGCATGATGTAGGAGAATCGAGTCGATCAAGGACACGGCAGCACACTACAGCTCAACAAGCTATACAAGAGCCGGGGTCAAGGTCACTACGACACTTGACACCCATTCAACTCGCGACAGTAGACAACTATAAAGGAAAGCAGCTTTCTGTTGGCCGTCACTTTGAGGATAATGTTTTAAGGGAATTTGGTTGTTTTGACGAAGTGAATAGGCTTCTTAGGCACCAACAGCTCCGCTATCTGTTCCAGTGGAGAGGACCCACCTATGCACCTGTCACCTATGAATTCTTGGCAACCTTGAACATCAGGAAGAAAGTCAACAATGCAAGGGAGTCTATTTCATTCACTCTTTTCGGCAACCACTACAGTATGTCTGTTAACACTTTGGGTGTTACACTCGGTTTTCATGATGCAACAAGCGTGTCCATGCCATATTTCAGAGATTTCAAAGAAGATTTTGATTCAGATGAAGTTGCTAGACGATATTGGAGAAGCATCACAAACAATGCCCCATACAACTCTTCAAACTTGAAGGCAAAGCTCATCACCCGGAATGCTCTGAAGGCTATCAGATTAGCCTTTGCTATAAATCTCTCTGGCCGAACCACGAATAGAAACAAGGTATACAAGCAGGACTTATTCTACATGTGGTGCATGGAGAATGATGTCAGTATCCACATGGGCGTTCAGGCTAGGAAATGGCTCCAAACCCAACAAAAGCCAAAGGTTCAGACTGTGTTTATTGGACCTTTTGTTACTAAACTTTGCATCGGGTTGGACTTACTGGACCGGTTGATGGGGGAGAGATCTGATGGTTGCTCAATTTCTTTTACCGTGGGTGAGTTCTTTACCGCAGAACTAGGGCTTGGAGGGGATGATGCACCCGATTTAAATGCTTCTGATAATGATGATGATGATGACGAGGAAGAGAATGAGGAGGAAGATGCTGCACAGGAGCAAGGCCCTATTTCGATGGATTGGACCTCGACACAGAGACAGCTCGATGAGGAACAAATGAACTACTGGCGTGAGCAGCACGCTTGGCAGGAAGGCCATTTCACATCAATCGTTGCGAGACAGGATGTTCACACCGAGGACCTCAACCGCATGAGACAAGCGGTGGAGGATAATGATAGAAGAATTACCGCTCTTGAAGCTAGATTCGACAGGCAATTCCATCCCTTCGGTGATGATTGATGCCTTCCTCAACTATTCTCAATCCTGACACTTGACACTTGATACTGAGTCCACTGGACACTGGTTACTTTGATTGATGGTCCCATTTGAACATTAGGTGCCCTATGCGCGGGGTTCCGACCTTTATTTCTTTTCTATGCTTTACTTTACTTTATTGCTTTATGTTATTTACATTTCAACTGCTTTACTTATCCGCATTTATATTTGAATAATTCTTCTTATTTACATGCTTTATTATCTATGTTTCTGCTCTTATATTTCTATCAGTTTATAATAATTAAATAGTACTCCGAAAACCCTTTTTGTATGTTATGTCTCCATTTCTTATAGAGCATCTATAACGGGAGTAGGCCTATGCTGGAAGCTAAAGTGTGGAAAGAAGGATGCATACTTGGTTTATCCTCTTATCCCTTTTCTAATTTTAAGCCCCGTTTTGATCTTTAAAGTGTGGAAATATTTTCTTTATAGCTTTGTGTATGAGTATATTAGAGTTTGCCATGATTAATAGGATCGTTTGATGTATACCCTATATCCAAGAGCAATTTCCAAAGTGTGGAAAGGGATTTTTATTTGTCTACTCTTAGAATCCCAGTTTCGTTCCTTTACCTTGTGCGTATGGAAACATCGAGGAAGATGTTTACTTTAAAGTGTGGAAAGGACGCACTTCGTGCTTTACATGCTTACATGCTTAGTTTAGAACTTTAAAGTGTGGAATGATAAGCGGGTGCATTTGCAGTTTTGAAAAGAGAGTTATTATTTGTGTTATCTAGGGAGAATTTTGACTGGATGCCCAAAAAATTTTTACTCTCGAAATATCTTTGAGTAAGTTACTTTTCACATCCATGAGAGTGTTTAGAGCCAAATAAGTTTATATTCTTGCCTGCTTGCATGATGTTCACCTCTTATTTACGTAAGAACTTAGTCAAGGATCTCTCGAAGTGGGAGTGTGTACTCTTTAATTAGAGAAAGATAAAACTAGCGAGACCCGGAATTGAACTAACCTTGGTAGGGCATGGGGCAAAAGGTGAGCCTAATGGTAAGCTTAATGAGAAAACAAAACCCTTGATCATAAATAGAAAAAGGCATGAGGGGTTGACATGAGAAGAAGTCGAAAAGGCAAAAGACCAATCACCAAAGAGTTTAAAATTGAGGGAAGCCAATTCGTTGGGTTGTGTCCAAACCATAGTCTTCGGTAAGCAAAAAGCTTTATCTGGAGTCGGTTGTTCACGTAAAAAGATCCCAAGAATTGAGAAAAGCTTTATCTGGAGACGGTGATGCGCGAATTTCAGCTAGGGTTGTCATTTCGGAGACTATTTAAACCCCTTTGATGAATTTTCAGAGGAGGTTCCCGGAAATTTAGTTTTCCTTTTCTTAGTTTTTCCTTTGGAGAACGTTCTCCATTTTTCTTAGCTTTTTAGATTAGATCAATCTCCATTGTAGCAAGACAACAAGTTGGATTGAAGATCTTCTTCTCTCTAGGTGATCTCTATTTCATTTCTATAATTTTAGCTATCTTGTTCTTGGATTAAATTAGCTTTTGCTTGCATTTCATATTATGAGTAGCTAGTTTAGTCTAGGGGTTTGGATTGTGTGATTGAATATTGTTTGTGTGATGATCTTATCTCTATACCTTGGATCTATGAGTTTGTGTTGATGGATTATCTATTCTTGTCTATTGATTATTGTTTTGATGAGATCTTGTTTGGATTTGGCCAATCTAGATGAGAAATTGAACTCTTGACTCTTTCATGTCTTTGATTAGAGTTAGGATTTGAAGCTTGACACAATCATAGTTCCTATGGACTTCTTAAGAATAGTAGGATAGTGTGTAGCTTAAGTGTTTGATAAAATTCCTCTTAGAACTTTGGATGCTTGAAGGCACTCCAAAGTCAAAAAAGCCTTTGTACACAAGGCGGAAAAGGACTAAGACAACACACTCTTGAATAGACAATATCCTAGCAATCCTAATCCTTGACCTTAGACACTCCACTATGCAATATTCATGAACACTATCCAATCCCTACCCCTTTTTACATATTCACAAAATCATTTTACTTTACTACTCTCTTGCACTCAAACCAACCAAATGAACTACTCTCACTCACAAATCCACCCTTCACCACACTCGAATCCTATGCATGATCCAATCAAGTAAACTCCCGAACGCTTAACACACCTCCACGTCCCTCCTTCGAGACTGACACTCGGGGAGTCACAGACTTTCTGTTTTATCATACAAATATCTTTTGACACTTAACCCTATGCAAAACCGCAATGTCAACCATCTAGTGAATGCTCAAGAGTGGATATGGGTCGAGTGGGTAGGCCTTATTCAAATCCGTATAATCCATGCACATTCGTCAAGCTGGTGGCTTGGGGACCAAAATGACGTTAGCTACCCAATTTGGGAACACGACTGATCTAATGTGGCCGATCTCGAAAAGCGTCTTAACATCTTGCCGTACGAACTCCCTTCTTTCGGCCAAGAGGTGCCTCTGTTATTGCTTGACCGGTCTGACAGTCGGATTGACAACTAATCTGTGACAAATGACGTTCCGGTCAATTCTGGGCATATCTTGTGGTGTCCATGCAAAGATATCCAAATACTTCTTTAGGACGCCGAGGATTGATGATCTCAGCTCGAGGGTCATGGAGGTCCTGACTCTGTTGATCCTTTCTGGGTGAGAGCTATGTAAGATCACTTCTTTTATGTCTTCCGATGAATCGGGTTGTTCTTTCTTGTCTTCGTCCCTGCGCTTTGAGATGGTGTTGACTCGGGACGTGCTAGTCTCTTGCTTCTATACAGCCTTAACATAACATCGTTGGGCGGACTACACATCCCCTTAGAGAACTTCGACACCCTCTGGTGTAATACCTCGTATTTTATTAACATTATTATTTTATCCCAAGGCGTTGACATTCATAAGTTATGATCTTCAGATACTTCAAAGGAATTTTTATAAGGAAGTATAGTTGTTATTAAGTTGCGATCGTTCGTACCAGTCACGAACCGTAAGAATTTTAGGAGCTGGTATTCGGACCCGATTATCCTAGGAAATGGATTATTAGATACCATACTATTATTCTTGAATTTCCAATTTAATTAAATCAGCTCATAGCAGCGAAAATTTATTTTGATCGTACATCGCTAAATTTCGCGGTGGACTGAACCTAGCCCAATTTTGAGGGTTAGTCTGGAATAAATTTTTAGTTTCAGAAATTATCCTATCTGGATTATTTTCCACCGAAACCTTATCTGTTTGAACCACAACTGATAAGTTGGAAGATATTTTATTATTTTATTATTTTTTTTCCAATCTTATCACATAAGATTGTGATGTAGTATAAAAGCCATTTTTTTTTCCTTTTTCCCTTGCTTTTGCCGAAATGAAGAGGAGAGGAAAGAGAGAGAGATCATCTTCATCATCTTCTTCCTCCATTGCTTGCATAGCTAATTTCCTTCACATCTCTCAAGAACGTTCGGTAAATC
>NXFB01000026.1:75889-86051 GCA_002525835.2 Ipomoea batatas | reverse complement strand
TATATATATATTATAAAATGTTATTTTTAAAATTTTTAAATACAAAAAAATTAATATTATTTGTAGACTATAAAGTTTGATTGTAAATTCGCAATGTTAGTATTTATAGACTGTAATTATTGATTTGAACTTTGAATTCAAAAAAAAAAAAAAGCTTGCGGGGCCACTAACCCGCGTGGGTGGGCTAGGGTTGCATGAACCCTAGCCCGTGGGCTTGGTGGGCCGGCACGCTTTGACAGTACTAAATTCCAGAGTACTGAGTTAAATGAAATAAAATCTTTTCTCTATTTACATTAATTCTGTAACAACCCCAAGGGACTCCTGTTTACTAGATAAAAGGACTCAAGCATCAACAATCGAAAACTATGACTGAAAGTTAGTGAGTTTAACGTTTTTTTACTGGATTTTAAAGTGATTACGTGAATTATGTGCCTACAAATTAAACACTACACTCAAATAATTTTTTAAAAAAAAATTACAAGCAAATTAAAGCAAATGCTAAAATTTCAAAGTTGTAGTGGGTTACCAAGAATCAATTGATGTATGCCAGGTCTATGGAAATCAATAGAAAAATTGCTTGGATTCGAGAAGCCGAAAAGGAAGTCAGTCGTGCATTTGCACGAGAGAAAAGCATGGGAAGTAAAGGCGGGTCTGAGAAGACCCTGAAGCTGTGTTGGATACCCTCAACTGCTCATCGATTTACTTTAAATGTGGATGGAAGCGTGAGGGTGACCATGCAAACAGCAGGAATTGGCGGCATTCTAAGAAGTGCTGATGGGCGATGGATTGGAGGTTTCGTTGGTACCGACGCAAGCACTGACTCAACCATTACTGAGATGCAGGCGATCGTAAAAGCCATGCGTTGGGCCTGGGAAAGAGGTATCCGAGACTTGGAGATACAATCTGATGCTAAAGAGGCCATTACGTGGATTCGGGAGAAAGAGGATCTTCGGGGCATTGCCCGGGACCTTGTGAACGAAGCTGTTTGCTGGTGTGCGAGGGACTGGAGCATCTCCATCCGAAATATATATCGGGAGCAAAACAGAAGTGCGGATGCCTTAGCTTTACTGGGCAATATTCAGAAGGTGGAATGGAGCGAATTCTCGTCCTGCCCACCGGAGTGTGAAGAGGCATACAACAATGACCTCATGCGTGCCACGCAATGTCGTAGAGTAAGGGTGACCTCCTAATGTGGTCTCACCCTCGGGGTCCCCCCTCCTTTTTGATCAAAAAAAAAAATTGATGTATGCTATTGTGACTATCGCGGATGATGGTGGATAGCGCCTTCACACCCATCGTCAAAAATCATCATCAAATTCAATTCATCCTCATCCTCATCCTCATCCAACTCATCAGAATCGTCATCAAACACATCCTCTGGCAAACTGAACTTTACGTAAACTTTTTTTTTGAAAACAACTTTACGTAAACTTGATAATGTAGCATTGTTTAATTTCATTGGGTTAGTAAACACCTGTTTTTTTTTTTTTTCTTTTTTTAAGTTTATCTATGAAAACCAATGGATTTGCATAATATCAAATTGAATAAATACATATGCACTTTCCTTTAAGAAGGAGTTTTTTCCCAAAATGGTCCCTCGACTATTGCTCATTCTCAATTTTGCATTTCGACTTTCAATTGCACCTAATGTGGTCCTTCGACTTTCAAAAACTCATCCAATTTGGTCCTCCGTTACATATTCAGTCAAATCGGTGTTAAAATGGAGGGCATTTTCGTCCATTTACCTATTGTTAGCCTAATAAACATTGAGAAATAGTTGAGGGACCATTTTGAGAATAGTCAAGGGACCATTTTGGGAAAAACTATTTTATTTATTTCATTTTTGTTTATTTTTATTTTTTAGACACTATAAAATTAGAATTTCTATACATTTTTTTCTTACAAATATAAATAGTTAAAATCGCACAATCCAACCTCAAAATTTTTAACTTTCTTTACAGACTTTCTCCTCTAAATATACAAACTATTCCTATGAAGTTTTACAATAAGTTCTATAAATTTCATAAATACTCATTGATAGGGAATATACCTCGGATGTACGGTCCTGATCGAGTATTTGGTACGTAGACCGTATACGAGTATGGGTATTAGCCTATAAAAGGGACCCTAGCCCTTTAGGTTGAGGACTTTTGGGGCCTTTCTCTCCCTCTCTCTAGAAGCAACCACCAATCCAAGCTCTGTTCTCTCTCTAAGTTACTATTCAAGTTTAAGCAATAAAGAGATGAGTTGAGGGCCAAATTTCAGATCTACATGATGCTTCACATAGATTGCTATACACTTCAATACATAAGGGAATTTATCCATATCACTCATATACTTTTTTTTTTTTTTTTTTAATGCTCATAGACAATCAATCACTATGTATCCCATTAAATGTTACTTTTACCATTGAAAATAATATTTTTTTCAAGTGTAGACACCCAAAGAGTGTAAAATGTAGGGAAAATATTGGACCGAAAGGTAAATTTTTCTAGTAAACTTCTCAGGTGAGCCGAAAAGTAAAATCTCGTCAATGTTTCCTGCAATATTTTCTATATTTGATTTCGAAGTAATTATTAAATTTTATATTAATTTACATTATTTAAGATATTTTATGACATCTTTTATATGTTTTCTTCTTCTTATTTTTTATTAATTATTAATTATTAAGGCAAGTATAATTTATTTTGTAATGTGGACACATTATTTTTAATAATTTTGATTTAATTAAATTATACCTTAATTATAAAAATCCTACCTAATAATTTTAGTATATTACACGAGACACAATAATTATTATAAATAATGTTTAATAATTGTCAATTTGTATTCAACAATAAAATTTATAGTTAATTTTTAAGTCAATCATAAAATCTTTTGTGTTGTGGGCACATTATTTTTAATTATTTGAGTTTAATAATATTATATCTTATTTATAAAAAAAATCCAAAGTAATATATTTAGTACTACGGATGTGACTAAGAATTATTTTAATCGGTGCTTAAAAATGAGTATTTATAAAATTTACGAAACTTATTGTAAATCTGCATAGGAATAGTTTGTATATTTAGATAGAGGGAAAAAGTCTGTAAAAAGTTAAAATTTTTAGGATGTATTGCACGATTTTAACTATTTATATTTGTAAGAAAAAAAAATGTATAGAAATTCTTATTTTATAGAGTCTAAAAAATGAAAATAAACAAAAATGAAATAAATAAAATAATTTTTCTCAAAATGGTCCCTTGACTATTGATACGGATAAATAGCTCCATATACTTAGTGCAGAATGATGTATGTAAAAATGTAGAATTATATTCAGTGCCAGAGATTAGCCCCCAAAATCCTCCTTTTATTCCTTGTTCTTGAATAACTGTAGAGAGAAGGAAGAGAGCAGGAGAGTTTCTTTGGAGAGAGAGTGAGTAGAAGGGAAAAAGGTCCAAAAATCCCTTTTCACTGAAGGGCTAAGGCCCTTATATAGGCCCAATACACCCGCCATACGTATAGTAATCGTAGGGCCGTATACCCGGGGTATATTCCCTATCAACTAGCCCCCCCAGTCCGAGCCCTGACGTCGAGTCAACAAGGAAGGGGTCGGGCTGGAAGACTGGCCTTACCGTTCGCGACTTACGCTAGTTGCCTCGTTAAAAAACCTTACGCTAAGAAAAAACCCAATGGGAAAAAATCTTAGCCAAGGAAAAAGAACACAACCTTTAAGCGTTAAAGGGGAAGAGTTCGGGCTGAAAGCTAACCATATAGTCTGTGACCTATGCCGGTTGCCTCGCTAAAAAACCTTGGACTAAGAAAAAACCCAAAGGGAAAAAAATCCTAGTCAAGGAAAAAGAGTACAACCTTTAGCACAGTCTTTTGGACTATAAGGGTCGTTCGAACTCTATCGATCGAGTGATCGGATTTCAAACATAAGGCCCATGGTCGGGTAAGCGATTGAGAGATCGGCACTGATCTTGGAGATCAGGCATAAGGCCCATGGTCGGGCAAAGCGATCAAGAGATCGGCAGCGCTGAAAAGCGGGATATATTCATCGCTAAGGAGCGGCATCGCTAAGAAGCGGCATCGCTGAGAAGCGAGAAATATTCATCGTGCCGATGGTGGCAATGCCGACCTAATTGGGCTTATAACATCGGCGGTGGTAATGCCGACCTAACCGAGCTTTGCACACGACTAAACTATATATATAACCGTGTATAATTTACAAAGCAAAGCAAACGAGGGTAATTCTTCCTCGGTGCAAAGAGTGTAGTTTTTTCCGACTTTTCGGTCGTAGCGTTTTTTCCGACCGCCGTCGTAATAGATCGGTTCGAGGACCGAGCGGGCACCTTACTCCCGTAGTTTTTTCCGACGTTTCGGTCGTAGCGTTTTTTCCGACCGCCGTCGTAGTGGGCACCTTGCTCCCACAAAAATCGGTCCGATGACCATAAACGGGCACCTTGCTCCCGTAGTGGGCACCTTACTCCCACAAATCGGTTCGAGGACCATAAACTAACGGGCACCTTGCTCCCGGTCCGAGGACCATAAACGGGCACCTTGCTCCTGTTGCGTTTTTTCTGACCACCGTCGTAATTATGCCGGGATCTGACATCGGGATTACAATGCCGGTGGTGGACATGCCGACCTGACCGGACTTAGAGTGCCGGTGGTGAAAATACCAACCTAACCGGACTTATTACATTTAATTTTGCTATTACAATTTTCTGAGTAATAGTCTATAGCCTACACAAATTACATCTTAGGCTATATATATTTTACAATTTGAAACTACTACTACAATTTACAAATTTACAATTGGAATAATATGCCTTCGGCTTTGGAGAATTTTTGACCCTTGATTTAATTGGCAGCCCTCGATCAAACCATGTGAATATTTGGTTTCGGCTGGAAGAAAACTTCACGCTTTGGCAAATGATCAGGAGGCTGCATGCACGAATCCGCTGCACCGAAGTTGCCTAAAGATCAAGACCGGGCTCAGACGCCCGGTTCGGACCTCCGCATCCGCCGATCACCGCTGTAGTCTGTCGTGCTCGGGGCCGCGTTGACCGTAGCACTTAGCCATTGTCGGAATCAGCATGCAGTGTCGTAAACGAGCATCAACTCTTTAAATTTGACGTAGTTGCGAATCGTGCTACATGCCCGAGCAATTCCCGATCTGTGAAACATCTTTGACCGGCAGATTCAGCATCGTAATGTTGAAGTAAACAAAGCTCTGAGACCGGTTCATCAATGCACTCCACTCTAATCGGGAAAAAATGCTCGGATTGGGTGGCTTGCTCGAAGACCGGTGGAGCGAACTGACCAAGAGATTGATCGGGAAGAGTGTCTGCAATTTTTTGATCAGGAGCGTGTATTATTATTTACTCCTATTACCAGCTTCCCGTCATGAGGTTTACAGGCTTTGAAGAATAAGATAAACATGGTTCTGACCCTCCACACAGCCACCGGACTCACACTCCCTATTCGAGCAGGTTGCTAGCATGCTGGTCTCTTCACTTGGCGACCGACAGACAAATGTGAGTGGTGTGTCGTGACAGCTTTCCTAGCAGAATTTGACTTTTAATAGCTCCTGAATCATCAACTCTGAGAAGTTTAGGGTGGTCTGGGAGCTTTAAACGCACCGGCCGATCATCTACGCGCTCTGTACGGCAATCTTCATACAAAAGTACAAAACTGCCCGGCGACGGCCTGAAGATGAATTTGGATCACTTGCATCTCGGGAAACCAATTTGCGATGACTGGAGAACTCGTTGACGATAACATGCAAGTTTGCTCGGGACTCATGCGCTCATCAGCTCGGGAGAGACGACCCATACTTTAACGAATCAGCTTACCGCTCGGAGTTGACCGGGAAGCATAGATTACTGGAGATTGAATCAAGCAGGAGCGGTATTTGTTCCTTGGAATTAACCATAACCTTGCGATAAGTTCCCGGTCAGAGTGGATAGTCACTAATCCGAGGAACGGTGTTATAGATTCCGATCCCATGCTCGAGGGAAATGGCAAGCCGATCATGAAGTTGACTGGTCCGCAAGATGAGGTTGCCACTGGAGTTCAACTTTGCTTCAATTCTGGAATAACGAGAAGCTTTCATCTCCCACCACCAGGTCTGAGAGTTGACCGGTGTAATCATTTTCCATGTAAATTGCATGTATTTTATCCTTTCTTTTTTACTCTTTCTTCTCTCTCCTTCCACTGTCTTAATCTTCGCATTTCACCGCCATCCACCACCAACCACCCTGCATGCAACATATAATTTCAATTTTCTTTGGCTCTTACATCCCACCGCCACCTTCAACCAATAAGATTACATGCACCATCCAGCCTTTGTCTCTTCCGAAATCCCAAATGTAAACTGGGTTTCAGGCTCCAACGCCAGCGATGAAGCTTACGAGAGAGAGAGAGACTGCTGGTTCATCATGCAAGGAATTTGAAGCGCCGGGTGAGGCATCCAGATTGCGAGCAGGGCGAATTTCCTATCGATTTTCAAGCTCCATCTGCTCGAGAAAATCCTTTTGCAATGGAGTATGGGCAGTATGCTCATTCTGAAGCAGCCGAGCTCCACCAAACTTCCATTGTTGCATGTTGGATCATCCGTACTTGCGTACTAACTGAACAAAGGCCCGGGGACATCATTGAAGGAGCAGTTACTAGGTGATGGATAACTAGGAGTTGTCACCAGAGCCGTTAAGGACGTCGAAGACGTGTTTCTTGGTGAAGATGGGAGCCATGCAATCACGAATTCGAGTGCTCTGGGATTTCTCGGATATTTCTTGAATTTGCAGTCCTATATTAATAATAGTGCCAAGGTTGAGCCAGTTGTGGCCTCATCTCGGCAATTGATCAGAAGATGTAATCGCGAGAACAACATGCAAAAGATTTGGCCCCATCTCTAGAACCAGATTGAACGGGAGAGGAGAACTAAGATTTGCAGGAGGACGGCTTCTTGTCGCAATCCCCACGGACGGCGCCATTTGATACGGATAAATAGCTCCATATACTTAGTGCAGAATGATGTATGTAAAAATGTAGAATTATATTCAGTGCCAGAGATTAGCCCCCAAAATCCTCCTTTTATTCCTTTTTTTTTTTTGCAATACAATATGGAGGGGGAAACCCCAGGCTGATGTCTCCTAAACAAAGCAGCCTACACCGTCTCAAGAATGAGACGATCGCAAACAGCCCCTAGTTGATCATTATACACAAAGTTAATGCATCCGGGAGGGGGTGAACCAAAAAGGGTCATGATCTCTCTAGTATTGCACCCATGCTTTGCTAAATAATCCGCAACGATGTTTTGTTCACGGAATATATGCACCAGAGAAGAATTACCACTTTTCTGGATGAGATCTCTGCATTTAATCCCCAACTGCCCCATGTTGTTCCCTCCCCGACTGTTCTCATTAAGACACTTGGTCAACTCCTTACAGTCACTTTGAATCTCCATGTCGAGGATTCCTTTAGATGCTGTCCATTGCAAGGCTAGATAAAGTGCAGTGAGCTCAGCCCCAAAATCCTCCTTTTATTCCTTGTTCTTGAATAACTGTAGAGAGAAGGAAGAGAGCAGGAGAGTTTCTTTGGAGAGAGAGTGAGTAGAAGGGAAAAAGGTCCAAAAATCCCTTTTCACTGAAGGGCTAAGGCCCTTATATAGGCCCAATACACCCGCCATACGTATAGTAATCGTAGGGCCGTATACCCGGGGTATATTCCCTATCAACTATTCTCAAAATGGTCCCTCAACTATTTCTCAATGTTTATTAGGCTAACAATAGGCAAATGGGCGAAAATGCCTTCCATTTTAACACTAATTTGACGGAATATGTAACGGAGGACCAAATTGGGTGAGTTTTTGAAAGTCGAGGGACCACATTAGGTGCAATTGAAAGTCGAAATGCAAAATTGAGAATGAACAATAGTCGATGGACCATTTTGGGAAAAAACTCCTTTAAGAAGCAAAACATTTACAAAATTTCATAAAATTTCACAAAAAATTTACATCTAGCTACATAAAATTTCACCGAAAACTAAATTTCATTACGAAAAGTATGAGGGAACACAGTCAACCCCCAAAAGATTGCACATCAAGTATAAATTGGAAAATTCAAGTTCTGATGACAAAAACAAAATGGCATGCAGGAATATAGAGGATTTAAGTTATTGAATAAGTTTGGCTTTAAAAAATCAAGCAATAAGCTGGTTCATATAAATTGACCAAATTTACAGTTTCTCAACAAATCAACACAGGTCAGTTTACAATGTCAAATTTAATTTAGAGAAGTCCCAATGTCAAATTTACAGGGAAGTGAAGGAGTACATGATGGATCAGTAGTAAGTGCACTCGGTCTGAGCTAGCGGCCAGGTAGGCAGTCAGGTACGAAGATCGGTCAGTCATCTAGTCAGTTCCCATCTCGAGGTTGCAAAGCGTCGAAAGATACTTAGAAGATTCATTTCCTAATTCTCTCCACGTTCTTTCATCAATTTAGGGAGGGGATTCGCATTTTAAGAAGGTAATTTGGGGAAAACAATTAAGGAAAATTTCTAAACCAAATTTGCAAATGATTTCATTTCTTTTCTTACAGTCAAACGCCTATAAATATCTTTCGAATGGCACATTGTAAAGAGTTCGATTATTACTTTGCATCAATAAAATACTTGTGCATTACTTTCATACGGTGATGTTGGCCTGTCGACTAGCTACATCGTAGTTATAAAATCAACAACATTCAACCTCCATTTTTTCTTTATTGAAGTCATTCAGTCATATTTACAAGTATAATAAGAATTTCTTTGCTTGGCAATCCACTTCAAATAGCCTTAACCTACTCCATCCATCAATGTTGGGAGATGGTTGATTGATACGAATTACAAAGGCTCCTGTAAAGGCTGTCGATGCCTCGAGTATGAAGAAATACCCACTCCATTGATACGGAGTTAGCCAAGCAACATACGCTTCTATCTTTAGAGAAGTTCAACCACATAGGTTTTCTTTACTGTTGAGGAACTAAAGGGTGACTTACTAGCGAATTAATAATTCTTGATAGATGCCAAATGCATTGTCATTTGATATCATCATTGTTCCTTTCCATAAGAAAGGTCTCAGGTTTATTTTTACTCAAAAAAATATTAAAGATTCATTTTAAATTTTTTAATATATTTTTTTTTTTGGAATATAATTTTTTAATATATTGAGTGTTAATTTTTAATGTACTAAAAATTTATTTTTATGGTAATATACTTAAAAGTGAACTAGTTCATGATATAATTTCACAACACAAAACATAATTACTAATTTATTATTTATATTCCCAAAATACAGAATTTCGTGGTTAAGGATTGGTTGTTTTGTTTCGTTTTTGTTTTTATTTTTATTTTTGTTTTCATTTAAAGGCCCATTTTACTGAATATATTCTATGAACCGTTGAAGTTTCTGGACTCACACACCAAAAAGCCCAAGATATATACTTGGATAAATCCCAAACACTTCAATGTTCTTCCTGGAGGCTGGAGCTGAGATTTTGTGAAAAATATAGTCAAACAGTGGAAGCGTAGATTAGAAGCTGATAGGGAGAGGAAACAAATGGTGCAGTACCTTTTGATGATCACGGCGGAGCTGGAGAACCTCACCAACCTTCAGCCCCAAGGCGGTTCTGACGATGTCAACTTCCCTTTCATGTTCAAGGTTTTCTCCTTCCTCATCCCATATATATTATTATTATGTGAATAACTAAATATCTGCTACGTTTTCGTGGAATCAATACGTTTTTGTGCCTTCTAATCATCTACTCTTGGGCTCTTGGCCCTTATATTTGTTCTGTATTCTGTTGAGTTGCATTACTTGTGTATGTAATTATGTATGTCATTACTGTGATTCTAGGGCTTGGTGATCTAGTTTTGTTGAATATGTGATGCTTTACTGCACATTTCTACGCAACTGTGTAATTATAGCCGTGCATAGATGAATGTGTACTTACATTTGGTAGATTGCTAGATTCCAGGCTTGTATGTAATTTGCTTGTTTTGGAGTTCAAAGGCTCAAAGCTGGTCTTTTGTTATGTAGGGAGCTAAGTGTAAGTCTGCAAGTGAATATGTGTTTTAGGTATGTCTCACATGAAATTTTATGGTAAAATCTGGATACACAGTTCACTGCTGCCTTTTT